>KN825814.1:0-13200 GCA_000827395.1 Paxillus rubicundulus Ve08.2h10 | reverse complement strand
GATGACAAGTAAAGAATGATGAGATGTAATGAGAGTCCACATGAATTCTGCATGGATTCTGAGCAGGCACTGAAACTCTGAGTGGATCCACCTGGTGGCGGAGCAGAGGTACGAACTCCGACATTCCAGGAAAGCAGAGTTGGTGTTCTGGTTCCGGAGTTCACTGGATTTTGTCACCATTCCCCTGCCGGGAGAGAAGCAGTGGGGTTGATTGTGATCTCCACAACAGTTTGAGGCACAGACAGGCATCGTGCAGAAAATCCCCTGAGGATTCTTTGGGTGTTTTCGCAGTCCAGTGATGGGGTTAGTCTCGCCTGAAATGACTGCACCCGTGGAAGCCATGGCTGTGTATTCTGATCCTGGACCAGCCAAGGCCTTGTCATTGAGCTGATGAGACACCTCACCACAGATGTGGGTGGAGCAGGAGTCGAAGGTCATGGCATTGTGCTGGAATGTAGCAGAGATGGAGTTTCCCACACCAAGAGCAGAGGTGATGATGGTCCCAGAGTAAGTGTCATGGAGTCATTGCTCAAGTTGTGATTTAAACATCCTCCATTCAGAGGATAGAGGTAGTCCTGTCAGTAGTTGGAACACAGACTCCTCCTCAGAGAAGTTTGCACCCATCTCGAGGAGGCGGCAATGCAGAGATAAGTGTTCACCCACATAGCAGGATGTGTCTGATGCATCCTTCATGCATAGAGCGGCTAGTTGCTTGTGAAGTATGAACTGCATACTGAGGTCCTTCCGCCTGTAATGACGTCCAATAAGGTCCCATATTGCCTGTGCTGTCATGACTTGATTTTCAGGAATGAGCTGACAGATGGGAGTGGATAGAAAACAGTGAATGAACCCCTTCACTTTCACGTCATCCACTAGCCATTTGCAGATAGCCATGATTTCTGCTTCAGTGGGGCTTGTGAGGTCAGCGGGAATGGGTTTTAAGGATGTGAAGTTTAGAGGATCAGAGGGGTCAGTCTCTGTGCTGATGTGACACCAGAGATCTTCAGCCGCTAACACATACTTTATGTCAGTCTGCCAAGCATGGTAGTTATCCATGCCGGTGAGTGTCGGAATATGATCATATTTCCCCATTTGAGGAAGGGAAGTTTGACCGAGAAAATTGAGCGATTGCAACATGAGGGAATAACACGATGTGTTCTATTTATGGCTCTGAATAGAGCTGGGGCTCATAACCTGTAGAACTGTGAGACGTGTTCTCAGCGTTGTTAATCAACTGCTATATTCATTATTAAGTACCTGTGAGACGCATTCTATGGAAGGTGTGAATGAGAAGGAATGCGGCGTGCACAGATAAAACGAACATACCTCAGCATTGTTAATCAACTGCTGAGGTATAAACAAACTAAAACAACACAAAGATAAACATTGATCATGTGATCAATGTTAATAGGTAGGACGAGATGACGACATTAATTCCAACACATTGTTGGTTCTACCTACAAGTACATGAAATGTGACTGAAGGGTCTGCCAAGCGATTCCGCATAGGGACGGATGAAGTGCCCATTGGTTTCAGAGAAAAGAAAATGTATTCCGTGGTCCCTGAGGCAAATTACTAGCGACGCATGTTATTAGTGATAATGATCAACGCCATCCCTCTTGTGTCCCAGGTGGCTGTCGCTGTCCCTGCCTTCACGAATGTGACGAACAAAGTTACTGCGGCGGACGGTTCCTTGGAAGCACCCGTACCATAAACAAGGTATCTCCGCGTCTTTGGGTATGTTCACAATGCCATGAAATCTTTTGAAGTGTTTTGGCACACCGAGACAAGAAATATATTGGTCACAAACGGAACCGTTGGGACACACCCACTGGCAACGCTGCTCTGGGCAGGAGACCCTGGATGATCGAGTGCTTGGATCTGAGCTTTCCGCCATCTATAGATTAAGGTGCAGGGTAAGTCTTTTTGGGGGGCGAGCGTAGAAGGGAGTAGCCTACATGCTCATGCATTGTTTCGAGATGCGTACCCCCTGCGCTACCTTGCTGTTCCACGACCTCATCGAAACCAGAATTTGCTGTCTGGGCGTGAAGAACATCGGAACCCTGCGTGGTATGTTCTGAATGGTGTACTGGGATGGAGATATACACCACTCACGTGTGTCAACCCAACAGCCTGCACCAGGGGTACCTTTTGGGAGGAATTGGGTTCAGTGACTGCTCCCACGAGCGAGTATGTTTTACTATTGGCCTTCGTAAGTGTGTACTGTACACCGCAGGAGAATGAAGGCGACGCACTGATTTGTTCCATCGTAGTGGATCGGAACCCCTTCCTCGGGAGGACCATGCATCACAGTCCGATAAATCAGTGGTACTCAGAGATGGCAAGGAAAATCAATCTTACAGAATTACAACGGGAGCATTTTTATCATGTACGAGGTGGACGTGCCCTCCATACAACCATTCCCCCAAGATCTTTCTCGAGAGGAGTGCGGAGGTAGTTATGGAAGGGATGGCACTTGGAGTGCAACCATGGCGTGCTTGGTAAACGGAAACATTAGCAAGGTCGACACTTCAACCATCAAAACTTTTTACCTTGATATGGGCTGTGCTTGCTAGAAATGTTCGTGAGATGCCAAAGTGTTGATCTTGGAGTGCAAGCCAAAATCAATGGCCTTGCCTCGAGGCCAGGGGAAAAGGTCCGAAAGTTCAACAAACACCACTCGAAATTTTAGCAGGGGCGGGAATTTCAACAAGTCCTCTCATTTGATTCACTCCGAGGAAGTGCATGTTGAATTTGGGGGTCGATTCAATAGTGTCACTGCTTTGTCTTTGACCTGAGCTGCAGGAATACCGGTCATGAGCAGGTCCCTAGACTGGAACAGGAATGATGACTCGTTATCAACACTCCAAACACTCCGTTGTGCTCTTGGAGGCCTCCCCAGATAGAAGGAAAGCCCTTTGAATGGAGCGTCAGCTGGCTGCATAAAACGATATGGTGTAAGGACAAACCTAGCAGTGAGAGTTACGAAATGCTACAAAAAGAATTGCTGTCCGTAGAGCGCCCAATAGACAAAAAAAGACCTTCGTCCATCAAATATCTAGGAAGGGTTATCCGTCAACATCAGACCCTATGAACCCCACTTAAAATCCCCTACGGTGACCGACGAACTTTTATAACAGTGAAAACGTGTGGAGAACGCAACCAGTCTAGCGGGGATCTGTCTATTCACATGTTTTTGATAACAGATGCGGCTTGAGGCACTTGGTTCCAAATGAAGGGAATCCTGTAACGAATTAGATGCAGCCGGTGAGACTCAAACAACCGCGCTCGAACGGACTTACTGTCTGGTTATTTGGGAGGCGCTCGCGGCCTCTCTGGCAGGTGTACTACAAGGGTTGCCTCCGTAGCACCGAAGATTGCGGGCCCGACTTTTACAATCAAAGTAGGAGCTGTAGAACTCCTTTTCTCGTGACTGGACTGCGCTTGAGCTTGCAGAAGTGAGCATGACTTCCTTGTAGTCCCTCTTGTCGTGAGTGGTACTGCGCACCACCCAGACATTCAAATGATCGGGCTCATCCAGTCCAACCGATGAGCCATGTCCGGACTAACGAGGGCTGGCTCTGCCCAAACATGTATTCCGAGCACCTACCTCAAGTGGTAACTTTACTTGAAATTGAACCTGGACGGGGACGGTGGTGAATCGTGATATTGGGGCGACCGAGAATCTCGTGAAGGCCCAAAGCTGCGATAAGAGTTGGGTAACTGCATATTGTGCCAGTGAATGTGCTGAACAAAATATCAGTGGTCAGATCCCCTCGAAGTTGTATGAAAACTGGACCGCGTAACGGACATCCTGCCCAGTGCCGAGTGACATTGTTGGATAAAGAGTGCAGTATATCCCTGGCCTGAGATGCGAGGATGATCTTAGTGTGCTGATGTCAAGCTATTTTCGAACTGGAGTCTGGGTGTACAGTTATCCTCGGCGGCGAACGCCTGGCTCTAGACTTGGTATGTTTCGGTTCTTGCGCAGGGACTTGAGTCTGAATGTACACCGAGACTTGCTTTAGACCTCAAGCAACGTCGCTGGCGTTGCGCTGGCAATAAAATTTTCAGGTCCGAGAACAACGAAACATCGGCATTCGATGATGTATCATCGATGACCGATGATCGGTGGTGTGCGGCGTGACGTTATAGTTTGAGGGTTTTGACCGAAGTTCAGATCTCAGACTCGGAAGATCCCCCACACTACATCATGGCAAGTTACATCATGGCCGCGGTTGGTTGGCAAGTGTTCCAACACTCGATCCATCGCTCTTGCCTGGCTGCAGCTCTGGGCCAACTTTTGATCAGAATGGCGGCCGTCAAACTTTAGCTGTTCACTGCCATTAACCTCAGTGGGTCCAAGGCCATGCGGACCAACGCCACGGTGGAGATGAGACCGCAAGCCTGGGACGGGCTCTAGACGCCAACGCCGACGAACACCAAACGTTTAAACTCTGCCATTAACCCGGTTTGAGACCTAGATTACTAGCGTGCTACATTCGCTGCTTCTGCACATCGCATGTTCAGCTCTTCCCTCAAAAACCAGTACATCACATAAACATGCACGAGTTTTAACGACAAAGGCGGCACCTGAGGCCTAAGCGTGAGGCCCAGTACCGTGATGTCCCGCTCTCCGGTGGCCTAGATGGCGTTCGCGTAGATGGCGCACGATGAATTTGCGTCGAACAAATTTAGCCCCGCCCCCACACCCGTCCCACGAGCAAAGAATAGCGCGGTTCCATTTCATCCCCTTGATGCAATGGGCGTCACTGAAATGTTTTGGAACGTCCTTGCATGAAACCGGAGCCCCGCAAACCTCAGAAGCCCCAGGATCACGCCACAAACACAACCCAATCGGACAGGGGGGAGGAGACGTGACTAGCGAGGCAGTTTGTGCAGACACGTCTCGCTGTAGGGTGTGTCACTGACAATCCAGCAGAAATTTGAGATGCCCTACAGCTTGTAGCTCGTTATCATCATGTCCATCACCTTCGAAACCCTCCTCGGAGTCATCGTCAAGAAAGTACGGATTACCCTATAAAATGCTTTTAAATATTCAAGATTTTCTCCGGAATAGAGAATAACGTACAAGGCAAATTTGGCTTTGGTCGCGAGTCCTAACAACTAACGCGCTGCACAAAGAATGTTGACCGGGAGTCCCATTGTTGGCATGGGGTTGGTTGCCTAGTGCATTCCACAGCGAAGAAGATTCGCTTCAATGTAGAACAAAGCATGAGTTCAGTCATGGTGGTGACAGGAGGTTACCTACGGACGAAGTGTGGCGGGTCCCTGATAGTGAGTGTAGGAGTCGTCGCTCATAATAGTGAGGATAAATGATGGGGCAGTCTGATACAAGGGATTCGTTATATACATACCCTGTACTGGAGACCTCTAAATGATCACAGTCCATTGGCGAGTCGAGTAGCGGAGGGCAGTTGGCAAAAGAGGGTAGGTCACTGTGGAGGGGCGCTCCCTGGAGACATCGTCACGGAAGATTGTAGGGCCCAGAATGCCCTCCCCGATGGCTACGCGGATGACCTCGGGGCGAGGACTACCTATCTATCAACGAAGCCTCAGTTTTATAATCACAGATAGAAAATAGATCGGAATGTCCATACCTTTGTTACTAGCTGAAATTTCCAGTGGGGGTAGCCAAGATGCCTTGCTAGAAGAAAATCGCATTCAGTATTAACTCCCCTCCACTACTCCGGAATAATACAGATATTATTACCCTTAATACCACTCATGGAGCGCGATGTACGGTGGGCAGACACGCTCCGTGAAATGTGCTGACATACAAAGCTAGTTGTGACATTAGCTCCGAAGCATTGAAGCCCTCCAGGTACCCACCCAAGGAGGTTCATTATCACTCATGGAGCGCGATGTACGGTGGGAACATACACTTCGTGATAAGCTGACATCCAAACCTAGTTGTTGTGACTAGCCCCAAACCATCGAAGCCCTCCAGGTACCCGCTCAAGGAAGTTGCACTATCGTGAGGGATTGGAGAAAATACCCAAGGCAGATTGCTCGGCGCAAAGATACGTTAATCGATTATTGCGCCCTGATTGCCGAGGGGCGATAACAAGTGGCAGACTTTCAGAATGATGGAGGTTTCAAAGAAAAGAGGAATAGCAGTTGGGCCTCCGAACACTCCATCGCTCAGTCACGTGGAGAACCAAGTCACAGTTGCCTCTCGTAATCCCGAAACCCAAATAAGCCATGTGCACCCTGAAGCGAGACTCTTGACGCCTAGCGAACTGGAGTTAGTGGTCCTTTGACAGGCGGCCAGGTACTAGTATATTCTGTTAGCATATTCAGAAACTTACCTGGCAGCCCCAGGCCTCCAGAACACCCACACAACATAGCGAACGATAACGCTCTGGAACCTGACCCAATTGGTTGAGATGTCAGCAGCTCATCCTGACCCGAAAGTAGGCGCCAGACCCAGGCAGATGCATGCCAGCCAGAACTCCATCCGCTGCGATTTGACGGGCCTCTGTCCAGCGATTTTTCAGTGCGTAAACGCGAATCAAGAGGCTGGAAAGGCATCCTACCGACCTAAAATATATGCAGCTTCAAGACGTTGGCAGGTGCGTTGATTTCCCTCCCTACGCAACGAAAACCTGGAGCTGTAGAACATGTGCAGTGAAAACACTGGCATCAAGCGATCGACGATATCTTTATCGATCAAGATCGCGTCCTGTCCGCCAGTCAGCCATGAACCATCGTGCCCATTGAGTACGCAGCCTGGCCCAATGTCTTCTATACATGCGATGCCACTTGCGAAATTCTGCGGATTGGACAGCCTGCAGTAATTTCGCCAGAGATCAGGAAGATCCTGGTATGGTTCATTCTCTGGCGGTTGATTGTGAACTTAACGAGGGCTGGTAGCAACATGCTGGTCACCCTCAAAGCCCGAGAGATCGATACTTTCATCATAGAAAAGCCACGCCCGGTATGAATTTTTGGGTGCAAGGTACAACGAAATCTGGATTGGGTGCTTGTTAATGATCATAATTCTCGACTTGTGTGTGTATGGGAGAAGGTCAATATGAAACATTCACCTGCCAAAGTTTGAAGAGACGCGCCTTCGACACGATCGCCTGGCAAGCTACGAACGAACCAGACTAGCAAGGAGGGCGTTGCCGAGAGTTTATTCGCGGGAAATACTGATTCCAAATCTCGGGTTTGCAAGCGTTGTACAGGGCGTTTATGTGGCTAAATGTCAATTCGTTTCGATGAAGATAGTCCACCGCAGCGAGCCGCCATATGTGGACGTTAGGGCCTTTTGTGAAACCAACCAGAGGCCGAATGACACCTGTCCGCACACAAAGGCTGGCCGAAGCTGCCGGTTCAAGCCCATTTCCTGCCAGTGTTCTAGTGCCGTTTCGCCCTCTCAAAGGACGGTGTCCTTTGACTAAGGTTATCACCATGGAGCCACCGCAGCCCGACTCGGGGGCAAGGGGTTCAGTACACCTAGAATCTAGGTGATAGCGCCATGATTCAAATATTCATAGGCGGTCGTCTTCATAAAGCGCAGCTCCCTTGGCCGCGTGGAATGGTGTGAAATGAACGTGACAAGTACCCATCGCTCCAATTTCGACTGTTCCGAGTATCGACCTCAGGTGCAGGAAAGTGTTGAGCCTTGCTACAGAGTGGGACTGACTGATACCATGACGGTCGTCTCCTCTTCCAGCGCCGCGAAGTTGACGCCCACACAGGAGAATGAAAAGTCTGGTGCCGGAAGTGGCCGCCTGCAGGGTGGTTCGACTTTCAAGGACTGTACTGGCCTGATCGTCTGAACTCAATGAGGTGAGAAGTGTTTTGTACGTTCAGAGTCTGCGAGGGCCAACTTCTCAGCTCAAATGATCATTGGATAGCACCAACGCCGCCAGTCCAACGGTGAAGTGGGCTTCGAAATTTCGCCTCCGACGCAACTAATGTCACGACGGCTTGGCTATACTGGTCCTACACCACGACCAAGTTACATGGTGTAGCGGGCAGAACTGTTTCCAGCCTTTCTGGCAACAGTACGGGCAAAACCGCCACTTTGTCGACTAATTTTCATGTGCTACAGACCACCCGTACCCACCCTCAGTGTTTTCTGGCACACCTTTTCTCCCGTGTTCAACATAGATGATCTTGTATCTAATGGATCAACGTCCTCCCGGAGCTTTTGCTGATCTTCCAACTCTGATCAATAAGCCTCATGGGACCCAGTTTCAGACTGCGGAAATAGTGGGACCTAATGGCTCCTGTTGAACGTTTATCCTAGGGTTTCTCAGGCCGCTGAACCTAATCTCTCAACCAGGAGAGTTCAAGAGCTGCTATCATGGCTTGGGCAGTGCTTGGAGGCGATGGGCCAGTGACTGTTGGATGAGCAGAATTACCGGAAAAGTCAGAGGTACTAAAATAGGGGGTAGTGGTACTTTGACAGACGGTTCTAGCTGTCTGATTGGCGGGCAGTGGGGGTCTAGGAGGCAAAGTTTCGCCATAAAGGTATGATGTAGCACATATAACAATGAGTCAGAGTTCAGAGATGAGGTAGTTTTCAGATGCTAAGGCTTCAGGTGTGAAGGACATGGTGGGAGGTCAAGGTTACAATCAAACGAAGCATCGATGTTTCAACCTTAGCCGCAGTTTCGACATTTCGTCACCAGATATCCGCAGTACTGCCAATTTCTAAGGTCTCCTGGGATTCGGCAGAAAATATCCGATGTCTTCAAATAATTTCAAGAGGCCTGAATTTCACAAGAAACTCCTGCTGAGCCCCTTGAGCATACATTAATAAGATCGCAGAGCATGTCAATAGTGTTCTGTAGTTACGCGATCGGGTATAGAAGCCAGGGGAAAGAAAGGGCGGAAAAATGCGATGGGCTGGTGAGATATGATTGCGTCGAGACTTTGATTGTCGGGGTAAAACCATAAAAGAGGGAGGGGCCAATGTCAAGTTAACAGAAACCGAAAGGCAGGGAAACAAACGTCTTGCAGAAAAAACAAACAAGAACAATTTGTCGGGCCCCGTGCACGCGGAACTAGCGCACGCTAACGAGCAATGGAGAGAACACGCTGCGCCACGCGTGTATGTCCAACAAAGTCAAAGTGTCAAACGGGGTGAATCGAAAATTGTCATAGCACCTCATTATTGTTGCTGGCGGTGTCCTTTTTCCGCTTCCCGCCTGCAAGGTTGGCGCTCAACCTCTTGAGGGATGAAAGATTTGTAGGCTTGTTCTTGTCACGCGTCTTGCCTTTCTTAGGGGGAGAGTCGTTGAACCCTGCGGACGTAACTGGTGGAACTTCAGCGACCACAATATCTTCAGTATCTTCGATAGCAGGGGTTGAGTCCACAACACCGGATGATCCGCCCCCACCGACCAACCGAACGCTCTGCGTTAAAGGACCGTCTTCATATGGTTGTGAAGTGAAGTTCGACTCCCCGAGTTCAGCTGTTCCCTGAGAAGTTGGCTCTGGTCCAGGTTTTGTAGGTGTAGAGAGATTGATGGCAGGAACAGCCTCCAAAGGTGTCGAATCAGCAAGCAGATCTGGGACTTCTTCTGCCACCGGATGTGAGACTGTAGCATCGTCAACGAGTGAGATATCGGCAATGCGAACTTCCAGGCTGCGCGCCACTTGTGTTAGTGGTTGCGCTGGCGATTTACCTGTGGCGATATCATCATCGGGCAGATGTTGCAGCTTAACGCCGTGGCCTGCCTCGAGGTCGACATCAACGGAGGAACGGTTTGAGTCGGGTGGAGAGGGAAGCGATGCGACATCTGTGGCACCTGGCAGGTCAACAGGTAGAGGCGTTGGAGGTTTCGTAACTGATATAGCGGGAACGGTGGGACGGGAGGTGACGTTTGTGATATCAGCAAGTGCAGAAGGCTCCTCAGAAATTTGATCCACAAAAACTGGTATTGGAACCACCACTGCGGACTCGTCGAAGTTCAAGACACCCAGGCCGCGTCTTTCAGGGGCCTAGGATTGATGGTAGGTCAGCCAGGAGAATTTGAGGTGAAATTCCGATGACTACCTTGCCCTTTTCCACAGGAGACGAAACGTCCCGCAACAGTCCAGCTTCATGCCATTTTCTGACACTTTTGTCCGCCCATGCTTCCAACGGACTCCACCCTTTGTACTCGCCAGCCAGCCGTAACCCTCCTGGACCCGCTTCCCCTCCACCATCGGCTTGTCCCCCACCATTCCCATCATAGAAGTAAGCCCCATAGCCTATGCCATCCTCACTCCCCTCGCTCTCGTTATTCCCCTGTCCAAGCTCAAAGCCCTCCCCACTCTCTAACTCATCCACAAAACTTGACAGCCACTTTGCCCAACCTCCCGGACCATCCCCGCGCCAAAGGACCACTTTCGTGTCGAAGTCCCTACCAAAGACAATTACCTGCCCAGCGCTTCCGCCTTCTCCAGGGTTAAGATCCACGCCGATGTAGTTGCCAGCTTTATCCACGATGAGAGGTATCCACCCTCTTTGCGAGTACCCCTTGCGTACCCAGCTGTCTGGTATTGATTGCATGAGCTCGCGAAGACGGGGATTTGCACCAGTTGCTGGATCATCGTCGACCTCTCTCCAAAACCTCCACTCCTCTAAGACGTCCTCGAGGGGTAGGAGTGATAGCCCAAAGAAGAGACCTTCGGAACATCCTGCTGATGACTCAGGCTCCTGGCCATCGGCAATCAAGTATGACTCGCGAACTGCTTGGGGGAGAGGGAAGCCGAATTGCATCTCTATATGAGCCAAGTCTTGGGGGAGAATCCCGTAATTGAGGGTGTCTCCAAGCTCTGGGTATTCCCGAGCGAGCCAGAGTTTTAGCCGGTTCCATGTATTGGCTAGTGGCGGGTACGGTGGCGGTGGAGTCATTGCATCGGTGTAGGGTGTGTGATGTAGAGGAAGCAAAGAGAGTGGCCGTGACCGTGAACTACGATGCGTGCTGAAATGTTAACGGCGAGAAACAACCACCGGGAGTGATAACTCACGACGTTTGGGCGTAACCGTATGAGCTAACAGGCGACTGTGGGGGATAAGTATACGGTGGGCTTCGTGAGTGTGCGGTCTGTAGTGTGTCCGGGTTGAAGGCGTCAGGATGCGATGGGAAGGGTGGGGAAGTAGTTGGGAGGGAGAAGGCTTCATGGGTGTTTGACATTGCCTGACCCCTTCTCTGTGATTGTTTGTCGCCACCAGCGAAGAGATTGGCAAGCCAATTCATTGTTGTCGAGGGTAAAAGAGGAAGACGTAAACAAACAACCCCCAGCGAAACCAGCAGGTGCGTATAAGGGTACTACGACCGATAGGAACCTGGTGAAGTGAAAAGGGCAGTTGAAGCTTGAAGCTTGAAGCCTGAACTGGGAGATTTTCCGGATCCTATTTCTATGTGCGCTACCAACTTGGGACGTCGATGTCGAACTTGAAACTGATTCACAAACTTAAATATCGAATAAATAACCTGAAGCACCCACTCTCCCCCTACCAACCAACCTCAAGCGCTAGTAGCTCTGTGCACAGCAGCCATTACCTGATGGCCCAGCTCCTCGTACCGTTGCCAAACAGTTTTCTCGAAAATTTCTCTACTCCACCATGACAAACAAATCCACGTCATACGCAGTCTATGCGCAGTCCGCTGGCAATACCGTATTCGATTCAAAGTTTGGTGTGTATATACGCTGAACGTGAACAAGCGATAAATGGGGCATGGCATCTACAAGGACCGCCAAGAGACTCAGACACCCGAATCTACTTCAGGATGGCAAACTTGCAGCTCGTCCTGGTCCGGATCTCATGTCTGACTCACGGCACCAGCGCCTGTCGGGGGGCAATGTACATTCTTTGAGGATCTTGGGATTGCCATCATTTGTCCAGTGTTCCATCGCCACGATTACACTCGTTGTTTTCGGGTTCGACACGAGATTCATGGCACCCCTAACACTTTACAAATGGTAAGTCTCACCAACCTCCAAGCCGACATGGCGACTGACCCTCCACAAGCTTACCAGGAACCATGAAGTTGGCGATGTCTCCGCCCCCAAGCATTGGCATGACCTGTCTGAATTCAGCAACGCATCCTCTCCAGACATGAGCAATATCTATGACCGCCATGAACCAGGCTGAAGCCAGCTGAATCTATCGCAAATTTGGCAGTCAAATCAGAGCGCCCAATCAATCATGCGGACTTGGCAAAAAGTGATGCGGCCTGAGGGCGGTCTCCTTTCGGGTATTTGTGGTATCGCTAATTAAATTTCAGATGAATTTGGAAAGACTGTCGGATACGGACCTATGTCATACTAGTATGCTATACCATTCTCGCTCTGCGACCTGTCCTGACGGAGGTATGACGGAGGTATCCGGTGACCAAAGTAGGGATGTATTTCTTGATCAATTAAGCCGCACGATGTACAATCTGCGATGGGTGCTCTGTTCAATCTCGGGTCTTTCTCGCAGCTTGCCGATGGCAGGGGTGCAGTACGAGGATCTTGAAGTGTTTGGGTTCTGCGCTTTTGACAATACCAGGATGATGGGACAGTGGATCGCGTTCGGCGACAGAGTACCAGTGGATCTCTTCTGCCTGTGTAGGGTGTGGAGTCGATTGATACGATGCCTCCCTCGCGTACTTACTCGACTTACCTTTGCAATAATCAGCTTCGCGTTCCCGGTCGTGGCGTTATTATGGTCATTTGCAACATGTCTAAATTACAGATACATTCCGGGTATGAACACGGCGAAGTTCCAAATCCACCTGAGCACCAAGCTCCCAACCTCATCCGCCTCCATGCGCGTGATCTCGAGCTTCTGAAGTCTGTGAGGCTCTGATTTCGTGCAGGGACGGTGAAAAACAGCGATTCAAGTGTCCACCCAACTCTTAATGACAACTGTCAGCACTCAAAATTGCCATCTCTGTCGACAGAACCTTGCTTGACTGATTGGACTGCTAATTCGTCCGTTTCAAATCAGGTTTACCGTCGGAGGACGATAGGGTCATAATGAGCGCTGGCAGGTGTGAGCATTTTATGTATGTTTAACCGAGAAAACTTACGTGGGATCCTGTAAGTCGTGTAAGTGGGGTTCCCCTTCGGAGAATCCCGAGCTGACTAAGCGCGTCCCGTCGTGCCATGCACCAGTGCACCAGCGCGGTCTCTGACTGGGCGATGGCGTCCGTGTCGACGAACGAGTTATGCGATCACCCAATT
>KN825813.1:0-13223 GCA_000827395.1 Paxillus rubicundulus Ve08.2h10 | reverse complement strand
AAACGGAGACGGAGAAACGGAGAAACGGAGAAGGCGGACTTGGCCCGGAGTGGGTTCCGGAGAGGCGGAGTTGACTTGTGCGGCGCGGAATATGACACTCACTCGACACTTGAAGCCAGTCTTCTTGTCGTCACTCTGACCCTCTGACATCTAAACCCCTTTGCTACTATGCTCTGCTCTGCTGTCATAAATACCAGACTGAACTCAGACAAGGGTGCAACACATAAGTTGAAGCCAATGTCTGCTCCGCCTCTGACAACTCCAGACAGCCCAGAGGATTCAGCATCTTAACAGTTCCCTCAAGTGTGGGAATGTCACACAGCTCAGCAGGGAGATATGATGACCCCCACCACCAAGAGAAACAAGGCTGTAGAGTCAATTGGATTTCTGGACACTGTAGAAGCATTGAGCTTGCAAAAGATGAATAAGAAATAAAATCATACCAGCTTGGAGACAGCCCAGAATATAGAATAATAAGATCTTGATACCCCTAATCCCTTGAGAGTGACTGGAGGAAGGTGATCTGTGTCCATTCCTCTGAGGCATGAGCAGCAGGGCTCTGGGGGTCTGGGTGGTCTTGATCCAACCAAGGTCCTCAAAATATTCTATTCTTTATATTATGTTTTTAATACTTGGTGGTCAAGTGGTAGTTGCAATCTAAGTCTCATCCCTCTCAATCATCTCTTGAAAACATTGAATCTGGGGGCTCATAAGCTTGGGACTCAAGTGGTGGTTGCAAGCTAGGCCTTGTTCCCTTTGAGTCTCTGGTCTAGCTCAGTTGAATGGCAGTTTCAAGCTAAGTCTCATTCCCCTCAATTGTCTAGCAAAAACATGGACAAGTTTGGGACTCAAGTGGTGGTTGTGAGCTAAGCCTTGTTCCCCTTGTGTCTCCAGTCTGGCTCAGTCAAGTGGTATCTTCAAATTTTGACTAATGTATGGAGATTTATAATTACAAATGAGGGTCTCTTATGTACTTTTTGATGATTGGCTTGAACTCCCCCTCTGATTGTTTGGCATGGCTTCCAAATTCCAGTGTGTGGAAGAGTTTTCCACAAGCACTACCCTTTCAATGGTAATCCTTATCCTGCCTCATAAACCTTGCACTCACATTTCACTAGGATGTTTCCAGTCTTTCTGTGAATCACCAGAAAGCAAAGGGTTTTGCCACAACTGCCAAGGTTTCAAGGGGTAAGTCCCATCTCATCTCATTTACCCTTGTGCTCACACTCTGTTAGGATCTTTCTTGACTTTTCCACAAATCTGAGGAGGATGGGATGGGATGTGGAATTTGGGGAGGGTTAGCTGGGAGGGATGACATGTTTCAAAAAAAAAAACCAGTAGCAATTTATTTTGCAGCGGTCTAGTTTGTTTGGTGGGGAGGGCCCCCTGTCCATACTGCTGCATTTTCTTGCCTTTTTTTTTGGCTTGCTGCATTTAGTTGGAAATGTAACACCATGCAAACTTGGGTTAAAATGGAACTGAGACTCCCTAGGGGGAACTATATCTTGACTGAACATGTCAGTCACATGACTATCAAGTCACCTATCTAATGATTTATTCAAGCACTAGGTAGCAATCATTGGCTTTAGAGAGATATGAGTAGGAAAGCATATCCTGATGGTCAATATATTCCCAGATTGTTCCAGGGCCTTTTGATTCCCTCCACCTACTCCTCAGATCATTTTCAGAGTGCCATGGGCAATTTCAAGTGCTAGGGAGCTCAAACACACATTCTTCTTCCTCCCTGACAAATCTCTCCAGAATCAAATAAACTGCAGATCCTGTGGCAAGTCCAGGGTTTCCTGGATCATTCTGAAGCCCCAATGTTCAGTATTGGGAAACTCACTGTATCCCCAGGATATTTCACACAGAGCCACAAGGTGAGACATCCTGTCAACCACAGTCTAACCAAAATTGTCCCTGGGGACTCCCCAGCAGCTTGCTGACCCTCTGAAGGCTTCAGCCACCAGCAAGGTTCCTGAGGTGCAAGAGTGGCTGCAACAAATTATGTGGGTGCAGGAGTTTTTGGCCAAGGTCTTGCAAGTTGCACAGCCCAGTCTGCATGATGCCTGCAGGCAGACTATATCTGCCATGGAATCAACCCTTGACCTCCAGGATGCAGCTAGCAGGTGGCCAGCTATATTTGAGGTCATTGAACTTATTGTCAACTGTGTCACACCATGGCACCATGATGCTGGTGGCTTCCCTGAGGCTTATGATTTCCTTCTCAATCTTGGCAATTGTCAGGATGCAAGGTTTGACATAGCAGACTGTCAAACTAGTCTGAGTTACCCACCTGGATCTATCATATATTTGACAGGTAAGGTTCTCATGCACTCAGTTAAGGATTGGGGGAAAGGGTGGGAGAGGGCAGTGATAACACATTTTACTAAGGATGCAGTTCATGATAGGTTAGGGGTTGCTTGTCCCCAACTACCAACTTTTCATCAGTACTTACTTTAGTCTCAGATGTTGTAAGATATTTACTTGGTAGGATTGCATTATGTTTTCACAGCCAAACAACCAAATTTAGTTCAGTCTTGCAACACATTCTCGGTGATGAAATAGGTTACTAGGTTGCCAAACTGGCTGCAACATGGCTGACATTGTGTCAGAGAGATTGGATCATTCTACTTTCTTTTTAAATCTCACATCTAAGGAATGCCAGGAAGATGAAGGATCATCAAGTGTGGTCCCTGTAAACTGACCCCTTCTCCTAGGAAGTATGCCCCAAAGAAACAGGATGGCAATTCCTTTTATGAGTTTGTGCAGACTACAACCAGAGCTGGCAGGGTGAAAATTGCATGTCAGGAGAGAGGTTCACAGTTCCTTGCCTGACTCCAACTCTTCCTGTACTGCCAGCCCATCCAAATGGTTCAAGCCCTCATACAACTCAGGAAACCTATCAGACCAATCAAACTTTGATATTCCACTCTGTGATTTTCAGGATGAAAGTGAGCTCCCCAGACAGAAGACCAAGGTGTGGCTGCCTTTACATGCTCTAACCTGCTCATGGATACATACCTCTTACCACTTTCTGATAGACCCAGAATGATCTCATGCGAGAATGGTTACCTTGGAGGGACAAGTACATGTCCATAATCTTTGAAACAGAGGCCCAAGAGAAACAGGGGTCATTCTGTGAGGGATGCCACAAAGCTGAGGGAGTTATTCAATGAAAAAGCTGTGTTGGGCTTCATGCATGGTGCAAGTCCTGTGCAGTCAATGTCCACCAGTACCTTCCATTTCATCAGCCGGAGGTTTGGTCAGGGGCCTGCTACCTAGACATTTCTCTGTGCCAGTTGGGATTTGTCTGGTTTTTAGGTCATGGTGGGGAACCATGCCCTGGAAATAGTGATTGGGAGGATATGGAAAGCTCATGAGTTGTTCCCAATGGTCCATTCCTCAACACTTCCATTCCTTCTTCCCTTCCCTCAGATCATGAAACTTCCCAAATCACTGTGATGCATTCCTCTGGAATATTATCTCATATTATCTCCTGGTGAAATGGTCCCAATGCACCCAGAGAAGATAGGCACTTGCAGCTCCTCCGAGCCCAATTGTTCCCAGCAACTATTTCCAGACCCAAGACTGCTTTCACCTTTGATGTCCTGGATCACTTCCACATTGACAATTTGGAATGCAAGACAACTGTGATGTCCTTTTTCTCTAAACTGATCAGGTTCACCCCTAAAGGAACCCCTGTACCAGTGAGGGGATATTCATTTATGATATCCATGAAGCTAACTTTTCAATTGATCAGGATTGTTACAGGGAGCTGATGCAAATTACCCATCTGTGGCAGTATTTAGCTTTTCTGAGAAGATCAGGGGTTGGACATGACAGTCTTGCATCACCTAAACAATCTTTGTTCTGTCCAGCCTGCCCTCAGCCTGGAGTGAACCTCCAGGCTGATTGGGAACAAATTTACCCTGAGTAATTTCCCAAAACCTTCCTTCCCTCACTTCACAGCATCTACCAATTGGTTGGTGAAGCTCCACTACATAGTCAATGGGAATTTCTCTGCACAACATATGAAGATGAAAATCCCAGAGGATGACATATCTCTATCTAATGGCTTAGCTTACATGGTAGAATCTTCAGCTTATGATGATCATATTTCAAGATCAGTTGAAGCCAAAGAGGTCAAGCCCCTCCAAATTATTGCTGGTCATCTCTCAAAATTAATCCTCAATTTCAGATATCCATTTGTCAGAATCACAGGGCTGTCAATGCTGCAAATGCAAGCAGAAAAAATCTGATATTCACTGGAATAGTGGCTACTGCCTGTGCAAGGCATGGCTGCTTCATCCCTCATTCCATGGTAGATTTTCAGAAGGGAGAGCAGTGTGTACCATGCCTTGCAGAATTGTTCCTAACCATTGACCTCCAATTCAGTCAGATGAATATTAATTATTCCATTTGTCAGGCCCTCCATCACCAGTCATAGGGAATTCCTTTTGTTATCCTGGCCCATTATGTTGCTTGCCAATGGCAGATTAACTTTATCGAGAGAGTCCAGGACAGCAATCACCTTTGCATGCCTGTGGGCATGGATATTGTTGCTGGTGTGGGCAAGTTTCATCTCAGTACCCACAAACTTGAATGTTATCCTCAGTTCAGCTTAAACTTTGTGGAAGGGGCTGGTCAGATGGATAGAGAAATCATAGAGACTCTGTGGGCCCCTCTGAATGAAATAGCTCCTTCTGCTCAAGCAATGTCTGCTTCCCATTGGCAAGAGCTTTGTGACAACCATATCCTGGAAGAAAATTGGAAGAAAATGACAAACATTGGTAAAGTACATCTCTCCCATGTGATCCCATATTGATGGCTTCCACAATGAATACTTTACTGAAGAAGCACACACAGGCCTCCAAGGGTTTGGAGGAGACAGAGGGTCCTTATATAGAGCTAATAAACAGCATTGGTGAGGAAAACATGTGGAGATGGTTAGAAGAAGAATCAGAAGCCCTCAAACTGAGAGGAGAACATCTGGACATCTATGTAACCCAGGCAGAAAAAGGTGGGTAGTGGCATAGCACATGGAAGAAGAAAATAAATTGATAGCCCCCTGCCAGCTCCATCCATGGCAGATATTTGGCTTTCCCTCTTGTCCTCTCCCTCTCCAGAACAAGCACATGCCAGAAGTATTGTTTGGCTTGCAGCTGCCATCAGCATTGAGGATGCCCAGTATGTTTGTGAGTTTCTTTTTTCCTTCTGGGAACATTGATGGGATGGTGACCAGGGACCTAGTGAGGGAGGCAGTTCAATGGCTCCCTGCAGATGCTACTGCAATCCAGAAGGCTGATGTCATGGCCAGGCAATTGACTTTACAGACCAAGGTTCAAAAACATCAGGATGATGCAGATTCTTTCATGGAAGGGGTTGATATCCTGGAGCATTGCAGACCCTTGGATCCTATCAATGATGATAGTGTGATGCCATACCTTGATTGTATCACTGACCTATCAGATGCAGAAGAACCAGATGAAGAAGGTGAATATGTTGAGGAGGAAGACTCCTTAGAGGAAGCTGTAAACCCTCAAGATGTTTATATTTGGATGCCCTCCAGACTGAAGCTAGGTCAAGGGAGAGAGCTGAGACTGGGCCATCTTATGGAGGAAGAGCTCCAGTTGCAACAGGGTCAAGCCAATGACTCTTTGGCCAAATTGCAAGCAGGACTAAGAAATCTGGCCATCCTTTACAGGCAGAACTTGCAAAGTGCAAACTCTGTTCACTCTGAGACCAGAGCTCAAAAGGCCATTGGGGATGCAAGGATGAATGCATTTCAACATGCACACAGCTACCACAGGGCTCAAAGGGCAATGGAACATCTGGGTGCTTCCAGAGACACACTTGTTCCTTACAAGGACATTTCTACTACAAACTTGTCAGTCAACAAGGATGTGACAGAGGAGAATCAATTTAGTCAAGATACAGACTCCTTGCCTTGGTTCTGGAGAATGGAAGGTGCAGGAGGGGACTGCACCAGTGCATGGATGGGAGAATGTAGGTTCTTATTCCAGTAAATGCTCTTATTATCTCACTCTTCCATCCTTCTGCAGTCTACAGGATTAACTGGCTTAAGGCAAAAGCTAGATATTGTTGGTGGAGGGAAGAGTTGAGATTGGTGAGACATGAGATGTCTTGGGTGCAGAAGTGGTTTCAGAATCAAGAGGAGGAGTGGAAAAGAAGAGTGAGTGAATCCCAGGACAGAGGTCATAAGGCATATGCAGAAAGGAAAGTTCATTTATATCATTCCTATATGGAAGATGCTGCAAAGAGATTACAAGGTAAAAGGTCTTCTGGTCCATGATGAACCACACATTCTGTACCATCCATCCAATGATATAAGCATTGAATATTCACCTATCACTGCAAATAATTTAGATGTCCCCAGGGGAATTCCTTACTTATCTTGTGAGATGTACTGTGATAGCAGCATCCATAAGACTTGGTAGTACTGTGACTCAATACAAAACAAAGGGGAACAGAATATTATTGTCTATGAACCAAGCATCTTCAAAAATAGATACCCTACAGTAAGTATGGGCTGACCTCCATCAAAATATGATTGGTGGGCTGACACCTATTACTCAATTCCTGCCATGGTACATATGAGCCGACCTCCCATATCTAGTATGCATCCCACCTAACCCATATTTTGCATATGCAATGACTTGCATTGAAATATTATCATTGACTGACTCCTGCCCACTAACACCAACCTCCATTGACATATCTTGAGATATTCCACAGTCAACTGATCCCTAGCACCCATCACCTATTGTAGGTATGGGCCGACATCCTTGGAAATACGCCATGGTTGGCTGACACCTACACCCTAGTGCATATGGGCCGACTACTATTTAAATTGCTACACACCTCTGCCAACACCTATTTACAAGCTCGGCCAACACCTACATCTACGTGAAATCAGCCGATCTCCACTACACTGTGTTATGCATCATTTCGACACTGTCCGTACTACCTACTTCTGCATTACAAGTGACTGAAGGGTCTGTCCTTGTCGGGTTTTGTGGCTTTTTTGGAGGTGGGCTTCGACATCAACACCAATGAGGACTTCTCTGGAGTGTGGGATACTGCTTTGGCCATAGTATAAGAGTACAGGCATCAGGCGAAGATGCTGGGAGAATCATGAGAAGCAGAAGAAGAATTTCTTGCAGTACCAATGAGAACGAGAAGGTGAATGGAGAGGACCTAGGGGGATGCATTCACAACAAGGCAGGTCTTCAAAGTCAGATGACAGTGCTGAAAACTGCCGTTCGATGGAGTCGAAAACCACTCAAAACGGTTTTGGATTCTATCAACCAAAACAACTTTCGAAACAACCTCCAAAACAGTGTCAAACGACAGCCATCTTCTACTTTGAACTACCCTAGTGACTGAGTTTGGGCAATCCCAGTCCTCTTATAGTTTTTGACAATTCCTTCGAAGGACGAACTCAAGAACTGCACAAGTGCTTGTTTCATTATCATAAATCGTGCTACAACTCAATGATAGAATCTAGTGCCGTGCGCAAAACTTTCTCTGGATAGTCACGATGAATCGAATGGGATGAACCCTCAACAACAATGCTTCGTATCTGACTGTACACTTCCACGGCACTCATTTCGCAAGCAGGGTGTTGGCGTGGATCTGCCATCAGAATGGTTAGGCGAATGTTGGACGGGATATTCTCCAGCAGGTACATGAAAGACCAAGGCTGATTTTGCTACGTGTACAATCATCAGTCAAGGGTTTCCCGAATAACTGACGAGAACGTGCTCACCTCAATTGCCCCCTTGATTGCCTCAACGTCGCAGAGTTGAGCACCAAGAACTTTCCATACAGCATCCTCCTTTGACCACTGTGGGTGTGCTGCCTGCAATTCTTCAACAGTCTGTAGTTCCGTAATCTCCTTCACTATCATTTCCCAAGCCTTTGGGACATTCTCTTTGCGCTGCTGCCTAGCAGGGATACGCCCAGTGGGCAGAAGCGGTGGATCGAGCAAGATCACCGGTATGGTTCGTGCTGGCGGAAGAAGGGCAAGCAAAGCGAGTGCCACTATACTGCCAAACGAGTGTGCAATGACCAAGGAAAACCTGGGTTGTGTGGGCTCAAAGAGCGGCCGAAGAGCGTTAACAAACGCGCTCAGAGTGTAATCCGTGGCTCTTTGCGAGCACCCGTGTCCCAAGAGGTCAGGAGCGATAACCGAATAACCTGCCAGTGAGCGTCACGATTAGAAATATGCTAGTTCACCCCCTCGTCACTCTCGAATTACCTTCGGCTGTCAATCCTTGGGCAATACGGGTCCAAGTTCCAGACGAAGACGTCAATCCATGGATCAGAAGTGCGTGTTTTCCAGCATTAGGGTCTCCCCAGCGACTGACAAAGAGGGCCATAGATGGGTGAAAGGAAGGTTTCCTGCGTGTCGGCTACCCTTCTAAGTGGAACAAAAATACAGAGCTTAGATTGGTGGTGAGACGAAAGCGCCCAGAACTTTATAATAAAACTGAATGTCGACGTGTCGACGTCCAGGTTGCGATGACTGAGGCCATCAGGGAAACAGTGAAGAAAAGGTAATCCATTATATAGTCATGATGCTGATAATAATGGTATATCAGGGGGCATAATTGTGGCTGTGTGTACCCAGGTCATACGACCGTGGAATATTGATTCTTGAACAGGGCGATTTCGGGTCAGTTCGTTGTTACATGCCGTGCCAGTTTGATATCACTCTACAATACATATTGGACTGGTACTGTTGGTTGTCGTACTAAAGTACATGCGAGTTGTTCATTAGTCTCTTCTTTTCTTCCCATTTTCTCAGGGTTTCCTCATCCATTCTCGCGAGGCGTGCATCTTCCACACGTAGGTATTCGCTCGGGTGCGAAGTTAGTAACCTCTCATCAAAGTCTCGCAACAATCGAATAGTATCTCGGCCACAGCTTCGAGACAACGCAACATAGATATTGAATGGAGTGAGTTGTCCCGTGGGTGGTGTACCGATATCGATGAGCACAGTGGAAATCGTTTGGCCTTGGGAACGGTAATCGGTAAAAGCGTATGATGTTGTCAAAGGTAGTTGTCGACGAGTCACGGTTTGGCATGATTCATCTTTATGAATGCAGGCAAGTATTCCAACTCTACTACCGGTTCAGTGGATGGTACCTTGCGTTCGTTTTCGTCGAGAATTATGTCCGTGATGTATCCACGTGATCCATTGGCCACATCAATGTCCGTGTCGATGTTGAAGGTCACCATCACCTCCATGCCTATGGCAATAAACACTCGTTTTGCCAGCCCTCCTCGTTCATCGTTCTGTCCACGCCGTGCCCGATGTTTTGTAGCAACTGAAAATCGTTCACTTAGCGTGAGTGAACGTCCTTGGATGGTGTCGAATGCATTACAAATGAATAACTGGGCTCCATTTCGTTCACAGGCCTTTTTTGTCATGTGTAGGTTCCATTGTCTTCTTACTGCATGGCGTGGTGTAATGAAAACGTGGTTGTTCCATGGAGGGACATTGAAGTCCGTAGGTGGACACCGTGGATCGGTGATGATCAGTGAACGCAACAATTCAATATGATGCGCTTGACAGCTTCCGTGCCGCACATTCTGAAGAAGATCCACCCATTCAGGATCCGTTACTCGCACTTGTTCTTTCAATCGTACAACGACTGCAAATTGTTCGTAGATGCTTCTGCTGAGCAGGTCATCTGCGCTATCAATGGAGGTGCTGCATGGGTAATAGAGTGGTGTTGTCTTTTTTGAAGCGACTGGGGGAAACTGGTGAAAGTCGCCAACTAGAATGACGTTCAGCCCGCCAAATGGCAGGTTCGGATCTCCATCTCCTGCAAGTACAAGTCCCTTGCAAATATTCTTCAACAACCTCGCGAAAAAAAATCGGGAAATCATAGATTTTTCATCGATAATCAGGTACCGTCTTCCTTTCCAAAAATACGGCAAGCTTTTTCAATGTTTGAGGCCCTGGTTCTCGCCCATTTACAGATATGCCTCCAAGGATGTGAAGAGTTTTCCCGTCGATCAATGATGCTGCTATGCCTGTGTATGCTCATTTTACAAGAATAGAATATATGCCTCGTGTTTGGAATTTTTCGCTGATGCTCTGGATTGTTTTTGATTTTCAAACCCCTCATTCTCCAGGAATGATCATTAGAAGCTGATCTGGCTTTCCTCCTGTGAGCATTTCGTGCAAATGCCAATCGATTATGTCATATGCGCATCGTTGATCCACGAGTAAATCGGATGGATCCACTCCAGCCAAATATTCTTCAACAGAATATATTGACAAATCCAATAATGCAGTGTGTGCTCTGCATTCATCATCTTCATTGACAGGAAGTAAAGTGATGCTCCCCAGATCTGTTTCGCCATCCATGTTCAACTGAAGGTCTCTGCGTGCATCGTTCATCAAGGCTTTTTGCCACTTCTGTAGGCAACCGTATTCCAATCCTGTTGCTAATGCAACATGTGATGCTGTCACAGTGAAGTCTGTCTGGTGGTGCTCTTGGGCAAAGATAGCTTTAGAACATGCAATTGCAATGGCTGTAGAGGCATGTGTTTCTTCACATTGA
This sequence comes from Paxillus rubicundulus Ve08.2h10, assembly GCA_000827395.1. NCBI lineage: Eukaryota > Fungi > Basidiomycota > Agaricomycetes > Boletales > Paxillaceae > Paxillus > Paxillus rubicundulus. The sequence continues at coordinate 2,622 of KN825813.1, read as the reverse complement.
GATTTTTGACTTTCTTCATAGGTATGGAGATCATCCTCTGTCAAAGCTATTGGCATGCTTCTGCTTTCATCATCCATCTCCTCAACTTCTTCTATGTCTCTGTTACCATTTTGTTCATTGTCTGTTGTCCTGATTGGTGAATATTCATCCCCAGCATCCCCTTCCCTTCTCATGACCGCTGCTGATTTACATTTGTAATAGTATTGAATAGTGGCTAACACATTTTTTCGTGTTGTCCCACCAGTCCATAAAAGTTATTGAACACTTCTTGTCATGTTGTGTTGTCCTCTTTGAGCGTACTAATCTCCTGCCAAGGAGTGAGGAGAGCAAGCATTGAAGCACAATAGAGATCATGGGTAGTGGGATCATTGCAATGAGGAAACCATGGGCCAACAATATTGGTAAGAGTGTTATGCCCTTTGCACCATATGACTTGACAGTGTGTGTGACTGCATGGATGCTGTTCATGGTAATGGCTACGTTCATTCTGTGGTCTGCCTCGTTGGGGTAAAGATGATGTGATACGCTTGACATGCTCATTAGATGGGATGCTTTCTTCATATGTTTCAACTATAAAGTTGAGAAATGAAAATGATGCGAGTTCATCACCACGATGTTCCTAATCTTGTATTTGTGATCATGCGTGAAGATGTCCTGTTGTACTACTGAGCTCGAGTGTTATAACATCCTGTTCAAACAAAATAAGAGATGCCTTCTTATCAAATTTATAACTCACGTCGTTGCCATCTTGTGTATTTATTGAGCATGCTACTCTTTCCCCTTCATTGATGCTTTCACTCTCAGTTTGCAGTTCATGTTCACTGTAATATAAAAATCAGATTTATTCAACAGCCATGGTAAAAACACCTTTTGGGACTTGCCTACTATGCTGTTGATCAAGCTGTGGAAATGCTGCCAGTAAAGCCCTTTTCACCAATGACCAATATAATGTAACATAATGGTGAGAATGGATATTGTCACCCCATCCCATCAAATATGCCATGACCTGCGGTCCAGATAGCTCCATTTCACGATTAACTGCCTGTTGACATTGAAAAAGTAGCATGTGATTGTGTTTGAGAAGACTGTCTATGTGATCTGAGTGATCTTGATGATAGAGCAGTGCCTTCACCATCAGTGCTGATACATTGTTATTCTTACTCTGCTTTTTCGTGGCATAATCTGTTTTATACCATATAGCATCCTTGGTCTCTTTTCCATTTGTCAGAGGTTTGATATCGTTGTTGCAGCAAATTGTCATAGATATTGCTAGGCAATAGTTGTTTAGAAACCCATAGGTGCGCTTTGGATTCCAGTCACCATGTTCGTCAACATATTCTTCCACAGATAAATGCCAAGGGGCTCGCCTCTTGCACACTAAATTCCCATGTCTGACAAACCGAAGACATGTTGCCCGAGTGCATGTATGAATTTGACTGCTCTGCACAACACGACATTCATGGTCATGCATTTCTTCTAACCAGGTTGGTGACTCTGGATTTGGAAATCATGAATATGGAAGATCTCATTCCTTTGGCATGTTCCAAATTGTCTCTTCATCTAGATCATCCAAGTGGGCTCAAATGTTCCTCTTGATAAAATCACAAAGCTGATTTTGAAATTCTTCAGTTCACATAAGCTTGTGCAACTCGTACATATTTGGTGTGTTGCAAAACAAAATCAACATGTGAAGATGCAATGTGCCCCTTCCTTGAGCTTCAATGACACTGAAGTATGTGCTGATCTGTCCATGTATACCCATTCCACTTTTCACTTGGTTCTGCTTAGCTTCTATTTGGAAAAGAGTTTGTAGAATTGTCTTGATGATGAAGAAGGATTTTGCGGCTGCATATGGATCTCGTGCAATGTTTTGAGCTCATCGATTACCATCGGGACCCATAGTTGCATAAAAATTGTCCATGTTTATTTCCTCACCAACAAATATGCAATAGGATCATGAATGTCATTCAGATTGATAGTGAGCCATAATGAGGGACTACCCTTGTAGAGACATGTCCCCCATATACAACCACGGTATTGCATTCAACAGTTATCAGAACCAGTTACACGTGCTAAAGAAGCAAACATATGTATGCTTCCTCAAGAGTCGAACACATGGATTGGTTGGAACTCGTTGTTCTGCTTCTTCTTGTGCTTCCATGAGATCATTGATTGTGAGTGAACACAATGCTAGGGCTTCTTGTTCAAAGTATTTATGATGCATTTTAATGTGAGCAGAATTCAGCACTTCATGTTTTTGTAGCATGCTGAATGCTACAAAGGGGAAAGTATGGTGTACACGGAAACGTTGGTTGTGATACTGCAAAGCCCAGCATATGTGTTCTTGAAATCCAACAGATTTTGGTTGATCAGATTCAATTCCCCCCACTCCAAATGGGAAATGTTGCAGCAAGAGGATTAATGCTATGCTCTGATCCCTGGAAGCAGCCAAAATTGGGCACAGGGAGACAGCCGTGATGCACAGCGTAACTGTTGTCTTTGCTTGCTCCCACCATGTTGTTGATCACATTCATTGTCAAATTGTTTAATGGAAACCAAGCCCATGTAGTGCTTTGGACTGTAGGATATGGCCAGCCGAGGTTGACAAAAGCCCATACCACA
>KN825812.1:0-13183 GCA_000827395.1 Paxillus rubicundulus Ve08.2h10 | reverse complement strand
AAGGGGACAGGAACAGGAACAGAAGGGAAATGGGATTAAGCAATGTAGGAAAATGATGGAATGCCCCTGGAGGCTCAGGAGTGATGACGAGTAGAGAATGATGAGATGTGATGAAGGTCTGCATGGATTCCGAGCGGGCGCTGCAACTCCGAGGTTGCGGGAAAGCGGAGGCATGAACTCCGGGGTCGTGGGAAAGCGGAGATACAAACTCTGACGTTCCGGAAAAGCGGAGTTGGTGTTCCGGTTCCAGAGTTCACTGTATTTTGTCAGCCTGCTCAAGCTTGGGTCATGCTTGGGTTGTTTGTGAGTCCCTGAAACCTCAGCCATGTGGTCATTACTCATGTTCTCCTTGTCCAACTCTTTCATGGTTGACCCTTTGGCTTTTTTGGCCCATTTCCTGAGGTTTTGGAGGGCAGAGCATGCAGAACATACACATTTAGGTATTTCCATGGTTTAAATGCATCAGAAATATGATGCCAACATGCTGTTATTGGTGCTCACCAAGGGCTTCAATATTTGTTCATTCTTCACTTTTCACCTGGCATCCCATCTTTCACTGTTTGTGGATCCATTTTGAATATTTCAAACCAAGGAACTGTAGGGGTAGTCTATCTTTCCAATGCCTCTGTTTTTTTTCCTGCAATGTAAATGTGTATTGATCCTTTGTGATTTTGCTCAATTGTCATACATCATCATGCAGCCACAGGGCATTTGCTGGTTGTGCATGAGGCCTATCTTACATAGAAACAATATAGAATATAGACTATCAAGTGGACAGAATGTGGTGGATGAACAAAAATTGCTGTGAACATTTTTGGGTCCTTATTGACTGGTCCACCAAATGCAACAGTTACAAAATGGGTGTTATGATATGTCAAAAGACTCCTATCCTCTTTCTTTCTTTCTATCTTTTTTTGAACCTTTTTTAATGGTTTGACTAATTGCTGGCTCAACTCAATTCCCTATTTAGTATTCTCTCTTTCCAGTTAATCCTGTTACAAATTTATTGGCACTGTGATAAGAAATTATCATACATGTTAAGGGTGACATTTGTTCAGGCCCTGATAATGTATGTCAGTGGGTATATACATGTTCATTGGAATGCTGGATCAGTTCCATTATCAATTCCTGATATATCATTGTCATGCATTAACATGACTGTACATTGTTGATTGATTGATTGATTGATTGATTGATTGATCATTGTAATGCTTCCTTAGTTGCATTACCATACCTTCCCATGGGGTCCGCCCTATCTTGCCTTCTATTACAAGGCTCTTGTTACAATATGGTTTTACTCCCTATCCTTTTCCTTCTTCCATGATGTTCCATTATGTTCTTCACACTGGCGTAACCCAGTTTCCCCTTTTAGTATCCTTTTCCTCAAGTCTACCCAGCTTATTGATTGAAGGCTGCACCTTCTATTACCTCCCATAGCATTCCTACCAATAGCAATAGTCTCTTGATCTAGTCTGTGTGCAACCACAGATACTATATATACCAGTAGGATTACTGTGTTGTACTTTAGCTTATTCTATGCAATCTACCAAGACTTGCTAGACACTTCTGCTCCTGAGGTCTCAATCCACCTCTGATGATTGCTATTATTTTGCAACTCTATTAAGACTCATCTCTAACAGAGATTGTGGTCTGAACAAGGATTGTTACTTTGGTTGAGCACATTAGTGTCACCCCACATAACAAAAGAATAAGCTCTTTCTTTGCTGTTACCTCCATGTAGCCCAGCAAAAACTCAAGGTGTCTTACATCAAGGACTCCAGAAAGAACTCCCCTTACAAGGACTCCATGGAACCCAGAACCAGAATGAACCCCTACTCTCTAGGGACCTCTGCTGAATGAAAGAAGAAAGGCAAATCTTGCCTAGAAGAAGCAGTTGACGTCCCACCCAAATTCTCCACTCCAGATGAAGAGGAGATTGAATAGAACAACAAACTCTACAAGTTAGGTTTTCAGACTAGACCTTCCTCACCAACAGTAGAATTTCCTGAGAAGGAATCCAAACCTCCTTCACTGATTGATGTAGAACCAACTATGCAAACCTTCATACACAGACACCCTGAACCTTTCAACACCATGTCTGAAAGACCAACTGAACTCAAAGTTGGCACTCCCACCAATTTTGATGGAAACCCAAATGATGCCTCTAGATGGCTATTCTCCCCTAATCGCCTACATCTCCCTCAATGACTGGATCTGTCATATCCCATGTCATGCAAGTCAACTCTGCTCCTCCAGAGCCCTCTCTGGACCAAGTCTGCTTTCTGCTTCTCTGTTTCTCTGCATTTCTGCTTCTTTCTAATACTTCCATTTCTATGCCTTGATTTCTTGTCATTCATACCTTTGACAGACATTTGACATCTCTAATATTCCACCTTCTGATTATTTCTGCTCTGACTCACTTTGACTCCTCTTGACTCATTCTGATACTTCTGACTCATATTCCACTCAACTCCGGTACTCTGGTACCCTCTGTGTTTACTTGTCCCCATAGTATATAAACTCATTTTGTACTTTGTATTCTGCAGTTTGAATATCAACTTTGATCACTCCTCTTCTCTGTCCACCCTAAGTCCTTCACTCAACACTTGAAGCTAGTCTTCTTGTCATCACTCTGACCCTTCAACCTCTGAACTCCCATTAACTACTCCACCCTGCCATTACTCCATACCTCCACCCCTTCTTAAATACTGGACTGAACTTGGACAAGGGCGCAACATATAAGTTGAAGCCGATGTCCACTCCACTCACTCCAACGACTCCAGACAGCCCAGAGGACCCAGATCCTAACAGGATCTATGATTCCTCCAAAAATAAAATCATCCTAGCCCTTTCATTTATGAACAAAGGTTTTGCCACCACCTGGGCAGAAGCTGCATATGAAAAGGCTGCTAATGAAGAAGGCTTTGGCACCTGGGAAGATTTCTGAAAGGATTTCAAAAGAACATTTGTCACCAAGAACATCAAGGCAGCCTCCATTGCCAAACTATCTTCTCTTACTCAGAAAGATTACGGCAGCCTTGGGAAATTTAATGCCAAATTCTGACTTCTTGCCCACAGATCTGGCATTACCAGTGAAGGAGCATTGGTTGAATGGTACCTATGAGGCCTACACCCATCACTGACTACCAAAACTTTTGGTATGGAAAAGGTTCCAGAAACTCTCAAACTCTGGATTGAAAAAGCTGAACATTACAACGTTCAGGCAGATTGAATCTGATCCCTTAAACAAGGATCATCATCATTTCACAGAAATTATTTAAACTCCTCTTCTCACTCTCACAACCCCAATGCCATGGATGTAGACACCATCTGGCTCTCTCCCACTCAAAGGGCAGATTATATGTGGAAAGGACTTTTTTTCCTATGCAGAAAGTCCAGACATTGTTCCGGTGATCACAAGAAAGGGAAAGTCCCCTTTGAAACCACAAAATCCCAGACTCCCTCACCAAAAGTCCGAAGAGTGGAAATTCCTGCTCCACTTGATCATATCTCCACCTATGTGGAAGAACTGAAGAAGAAGAAGAACTCCCAAAAAGAGATCCTAAACATTATTAAAATGTGTTTTGATGAAGAAGAAGAAAACAAGGACAAGGAAGATGAGCAACTTGCTATTTCCAAAATGTCTTTCACCTTGTTGTCTTTTTAGAAGGAGGATCTGAGTCAACGAAGACTCCTCCGGTTTCAATTTCCTTTGTACTAGTAGCCGAAGAAACTGCCCAATTTATGTGCATCCCCATTGCCCTCTTTGCTACTACAGGAGGAAAGATTGTTGACACCCATGCATTACTCAACTGTGGAGCTGCTGTAAACTTGATTGATCATCATTTCACTTTGAGAAACTGACTCCCTATGAAATGATTAATGAAACTGCTGAAACCCCAAAATGTGGATGGAACTGATAATGTGGGTGGATGGATCAAATACTCCACCATGATTACCATCCACATCACTGATGTTGAAGAACAATGCAATTTTTTTTTCCTTCTTGTTATGAACTGTGGAAAAGAAAACATCATTCTAGGCCTTCCCTGGTTATGAGAAGCCAACCCCATTGTTGATTGGGAAAATGGAACCCTTACTTTCCCTGATTGTTCAAAGAAACCCAGACATGATTCCCAAGACTCCATTACCCAGAAATACCTTATATGGTATCTAGGAATGAACCCCGATACCCAACTAGCCATCCAGCTAAAGAAATGATTTGATCCCTCTTTCAGAGAATTCCAAAAGACCACCATCTCCTCAGAGATTGTGCAAGAAGCTGAAAAGAAGAAAGAAAAGGCCACCCTTCCCTCTGAATATTCTGAATTTGCTGACATCTTTGAAAAGAAGGCAACTGATCATGTTCCTCCTTCACAATCCTTTGATCATGGCATCAAATTAGACAAGGACTTTGTTCTGAAAGTTGCCAAAGTCTACCCTCTTAACCACAAAGAGTCAGATACATGCAATGACTTTATCAAAGAACATCTTGAAACCAGCAAGAATTCTCCATCAAAATCTCCTCAGGCCTCTCCTTTCTTCTTTGTCCCAAAGAAAGATGGATCTCTACATCCATGCCAAGACTATTGGTATCTGAATTCCCACACCATCAAGAATGCATAACCCCTCCCTTTGATTTCAAACTTGATCGATAACCTGAAAGGGTCAAAGATCTTTATGAAATTTGATATCAGATGGGGATACAATAACATTCAGATCAAACCCAATGATCAATGGAAAGCGGCATTCATCACACTGCATGGACTATTCGAACCTGATGTAATGTTCTTTGGGTTATGCAATTCCCCTCCAATGTTTCAAGCATTGATGGATCATATCTTTCAAGACTACCAAGCTGAGGGATGGTTCATCATTTATATGGATGACCTCCTAATTCACTCCTCCAATTCTGCTGTTCATTGTGAATGAACCCTAAAGGTCCTGAAACATCTCAGAGAACATGACCTATATGTAATCAAGATGGACCCAGTCAAACTGGGTGCAATTGCAAAATGGATTGTATCCGAAAACATCAAGGCTGTACAATCATTTTTAGGATCTTGCAACTTCTACCAAATATTTATCCCATCTTTCTCCACCCTCTCAAAACCATTGATGGACTTGACCAAGAAAGACATCCCTTGGAATTGGTCTCTTGAATGTGAAACCACCTTCTGTGACATTCAGAAGCTTTTCATGAAAGCCCCTGTCCTCACTCTACCTGATACCTCAAAACCATTCTATGTAATGGCAGATGCTTCCCTCCATGCCACAGGAGGAATCCTTATGCAGAAGGACATCAACAGTGAGCTCCACCCTTGCACCTACCTCTCTGAAATGTTCTCCCTGGCAGAATAAAATTATGATATATACAACAGAGAGCTTCTTGCCGTGATTCATGCTCTAAAAGCATAGTGACACTATCTTCAAGGAATCTCTCACACTGTCATTGTGGTGATTGATCACAAGAATCTTACATATCTCCACTCACCCCAGAACCTTACTTGTCACCAAGCAAGATGGCTTCTCTTCTTGGCTGACTTTGATCTTACCCTGAAGCACATACCAGGAATGCACATGGCACCTGCAGATGCTCTATCTCAGTATCTTTCTCCAGACACTTCCGCTGATAATCAGGAAGTTGTTCTCCTTCCTGACACCCTTTTCACATGGGCAATCGACTTCACCTTGATCTCAAAGATCAAAGAATCTTCCCCAACTGATCCACTTGTGCTGTCTGCAGTCCAAGCTCTTGATGATGGCAAATCTCTTTTTCCCCAAGCTTCTTTCACTGACTGGAACTACAATGGAGCCAACCTCTTTTTTAAGAAATGACTCTATGTCCCTCTGACACAACGCAAGGATATCATGTCTTCTATACATAAATCCCCTTTGGCTGGTCATCCCAGTATCACCCAAACCATCAATCTCATCTCTCGTGACTTCTGGTGGCCCAGACTGTCTACTTTTGTCTGCAATTTTGTAACTGGCTGTGCCATCTGTCAAAGTCATAAGGCAAATACCCATCCATCATTTTCATCTCTATCCTCAATCCTATCTACTGTGTCACACCCCTTCCACAGATCTCCATTGATCTTATCACAGATCTTCCCATTTCTGATGGTTTTGACTTGCTTATGGTCATGGTGGACCATGGGCTTATGAAGGGGGTAATTTTATCACCTTGCAACAAAAACATCGACACTGCTGGTGCTGCTGATCTATTGTTAAAAATGACAAAAACTATGATAGGGCAGTGATTGCCCAGACTACTAGGGATTAGCTAGGAGTAGTAAATAGGTATAAAGTAAACTCACCTCAGCTGCTGCCAAAGAGGGGCAAAGAACAACTGAGGAATCCAAAGTGAAAAGTAAGTATATATATAGATAGATAGATAGCAGAGTGGGCGGAGAAGCGCTTGCTAATGATAATAAAGGGAATAGGAACAGGAACAAGGGGGGGATGGGATTAAGTGATGTAGGAAAGTGATGGGGTGTCTTTGGAGGCTCAGGAGTGATGACAAGTAAAGGATGATGAGATGTGATAAGAGTCCACATGAATTCCACATGGATTCTAAGGGGGCGCTGAAACTCCAAGTGGATCCGCCTGGCAGTGGAGTGGGGTAGGAACTCTGACATTTCAGAAATGTGGAGTTGGTGTTCCGGTTCTGGAGTTCACTGTATTTTGTCAAAAACAGTCTACATATGCTTTGGACTTCACGATAAGGTCATTTCTGACTGAGGTCCTCAATTCACTCCTGCCTTCACCAAAGAACTTGGCCACCTTCTTGAATACAATGTCTCCCTCTCCACTGCATACCACACTCAGTCTGATGGAGAAACTGAATGAATGAACTAAGAAGTGCAGACTTACCTCCACATCTTCTGCAAAGGAAAACCTGACAAATGGTCTAGACTTCTATCCACCACAGAATTTGCTCATAATTCCAATATCCACTCTGTCACAAAGAAGTCACCCTTTTTCCCAATGCTTGGATATGAACCACAATCCTATCCTTCCATTTCAAAGAACTCCCCTCCTCCCTCTATTGAAGAACACTTATCCACCCTAAAGGAAGCCTGAGAAGAAGCCTTGGCAGCCCATGAAATCACACAATGTGTCATGAAATAACATATCTCCTCCAATTTCAAACCTTGGAAAACTGGCAATAAGGTTTGGCTAGAAGGTCAAAAAGGTCAAAACCTGAAACTCAGTTACTTGTCTAGGAAACTATTCCCTAAAAGAGAAGGACCCTTTGAAATCACCCAAGTCCTTTCTCCCATCACTTACTGCCTCAAACTCCCTGCAACCTGGAAGATTCACAACACCTTCCATGCTTCTTTGTTATCAACCTATCAGGAAACTCCAGAACATGGACCAAACTTCCCCAAACCCCCTCCTGACCTAGTTGGCAGAGAAGAAGAATATGAAATTGGTAAAATCCTTTTGCATTGAGGCAACCCTCAAAGAAGATGATACCTCATTTCCTGGAAAGGATACCTTTCCTCTGAAAATTCCTGGGAATCCATGGGAAACCTTCTCCATGCCAAGGAATCCCTAAACACTTACAAGAAAGCTCATCCCAGGGACTTTCCAGAAACTCTTCGCTCACTTCACAAAAAATAACATCCACCAAATGCCTCCTACTCACCAAACTCTTTGTCCTATTCCTGCTGAATGACCTATTCCATTTGCATGATCACTCCACAACAATCCTCCTCTTGGTTTGGTCACTGAATGGATTGCCTATGTCAAGGAATCCTGTAATCTCACAGGGCTCACCTCTTGTCTTCTAAAAGGATCCCCTCTTTTAAACAACTATATGGCTCTACTCCAGAACTTTCATGTTCAAAATATCATTGAATATATTCAACAAACTCCTCACTCTGCCATTGCCCTAGACTGGATTAGAGAAAGTCTACAACATATGCAACAAGAACAACAAGAACTCCCCACACACAACCTACATCAACTCAGATTTGATGATCTCATATACCATGTCCACAGAGAACAACCTCATGCCCTCTGCAATCCCCTTTGACCTAGAAACAAAATTCCCTCTTCCTCATCAGAAAGTTCTTCTGATTCTGACAGTTCTCCATCTCCCAGTCAACAAGGATTACCTCTTGGAGTAACCCCAGGAATATGTGGAGGAATTTGTATCTCCTCCATGAGGAACAAGTTCTTCCATTTGTCACCCAAACACTCCCTATCACAATGCCAGACTAACCACCACCACTTCCGAGTCTTCTCTTCCTCTACCCCCTCCTCCTCGTTGACTATCTAGGAGAAACACCACTAGGACAATCTATGCTCATCCTCTCACTCACAGCAATTATGTTGCTCCTACTACCATTCATTGCCAATGAAGTGGAGACTCTCCTGAAGATTCCATAGACGTTGACCTTACAACAGAACAAGCATTTGGACTTACTCCTGAACAAGTGATTGCTGCCACTGATGAAGCAGAATGACAGGATGTTCACAACCAAACACCTTTATCTTCTTCCCATCCACAATACAACTCCATTTGTTTTCAGTGCCACCATCTAGGTCATATTCACATTTGTTATGAATGGTATGAATCCCCCACTTGCTTACACTTTCACCCAGGACATGCTCAATTCAACTGTCCTCATCATACTCCTTTCCCCACTATCATCAACTGGGAGGAATGACTTTGGTTGATATTCAAACTACAGAATATGGAGTACAAGTAGGGCTTATATACTATGGTGACAAGTAAACACGGAAGGTATCAGAGTATTAGAGTAGAAAAGAGTGAGTCAAAGTGAGTCAGAATAAGATGAAATGAGTTGGGATGAGATAGGACAAGTCAGAACAAGTCAGAATGGGATATATTGGAAGATGGGGTTTATAGACATGTCAAGTGTCAGTCAAAGGTATAAGCATGAATGAATAAGGCATGGAACAGAAGTAAATAGAGATAAGTGGAAAAGTGGAGTTGCACCAGAGGAGCAGAAGTGAGTGGAGTTGACTTGTGTGGCACAGGACGTGACAACTACAGACACTTCTGCTCTTAAAGTCTTGCTCAACCTTTGACAATCACTTTATTCTTTTTCAAGACTATTAAGACTTGTTGTTATTATCAACAATGACAATAATCTGAACTTTGGTTGTTGCCTTGGTTAGGCACATTAGTGTTTCCCTGTCTAACAAAAGAATAAGCTCTTTGCTGCTACCGTCATATAGCCTAACACGATTAAAGATGTCTTTCCTTGGAACCACCAGAATGAACTCCCCTCTAGGGGACTCCAGTGACAAAATCTATAATAGGGCAGTGATTGCCCAGACTACTAGGGATTAGCTAGGAGTAATAAATAGGTATAGAGGAAACTCACTTCAGCCGCTGCCAAAGAGGGGCAAAGAATGACTGAGGAATCCAAAGTGAAAAGCTAAGTATATGCATGCAGCAGAGTGGGCAGAGAAGTGCTCGCTAATGATAATCAAGGAAATAGGGACAAAAAGAAGGAGGAGATGGAATGAAGCAATGTAAGACAGTGATGGAGCATCTCTGGAGGCTCGGAAGTGATGACATGAAAGGGTTGATGAGGTGTGATAAAGGTCCACACAAGTTCCATACGAATTCTGAGTGAACGCTGAAACTCCAAGCAGTTCCACCTGGCAGTGGAGTGGAGGTACAAACTCCAATGTTCCAGAAGTGTAGAGTTGGTGTTCCAGTCTGGAGTTCACTGTATTTTGTCACTATGGACATGGACTTTCAGGGGTACTCCAACACAGGTTGGTCTCAGGATCTGGAAAACTCTCATTCCAGCTCCAGATTCCTTTTTCTCAGTAATTGCATAGCTATCTTCTGGTCCAGCAAATAGCAGAGTATGGTTGCACTCCCCACCATGGAATCAGAGTACATCAGACTTATCTTTCCAGACAACATCTTGCATGGCTTTGGAGCTTATTCAAAGAAATTGGACATCCACAAAAGGGGCCAACTGTCCTCCACTGCAACAACCAGGCCACTATCATCCTAAGCCATGATCCTCAATTCTGGGCATGGACTAAGCACATCCAGTGGAAGTACCACTTTGTCTGAGACAACCTTGTCAGAAAAGGAGAAATCATCATCTGCTACATTCCCACAGACAACATGGTAGCAGACATCCTCACAAAGCCTCCCATTCAGGAGCAGCACTGGAAATTTGTTTGGGATATGGGACTATGAATGAACTCAAGTGGAAGTGACAAAATACAGTGAACTCCAGAACCAGAGCACCAACTCTGCACTTCTGGAAAGTTGGAGTTCCTACCTCCACTCTGCCACCAGGTGGGACTGCTCAGAGTTTCAGCGTCTGCTCAGAATTTGTATGGAACTTGTGCAGACCTTTATCACACCTCATCATCCCTTTCTTGTCATCACTCCTGAGCCCCCAGGGATGCTCTGTCACTTTCTTATATTTCTTAATTCCATCTCCTCCTTGTTCCTGTTCCTATTCCCTGATTACTATTAGCAAGTGCTTCTCTGCCCACTCTGCCACATATATATACTTAGTTTTCACTTCGGATTCCTCAGTTGTTCTTTGCCCCTCTTTGGCAGCAGCTGAGGTGAGTCTATTTTATACCTACTTACTACTCATAGCTAATGTTTAGTAGTCTGGGCAATCACTGCCCTATTATAGATTTTGTCAACTACCATACTCCAACATGAACCCTGGGAATCCTTCCAAGGAGCCAACCAAGCTGCTTAAGCTGTGTGATGAGACACAAGCAGCACAGTATGTAGTCTGTGTATATAAGAGGACATGTTGGGCCATCCAATTACTCATTCACCCATCTGACACCTCTCTCCTAAGATTGAGGCTGGATCATGTGGTGCAGTCACATGTACAGTGTGAAAAGGGGCAATCAAAGAAAGCGGCTGACAGCAGTTTCAAACTTGTGACAGTTCTCATCAGGGGGCTTCACCACTACCCCTACCACTTGTCTATCCAACCGTGTTTAGGATGTCAACTAACAATCTAATGTCCTACTTCAGGAGTTATGCTTAGTTAGCAGGCATGACTGTGGTAAGTGATACCCAAAGCTGGATTGGTTGCAAATTGGGCATAATCATTGGGAGGTAGGAGCCTCTACTGTGCAAGCCCAATGTCATTGAGCAGGAAGGGACCTTTTGGCACACCCACCAGCATTTGTACATTGCCTTGCACTCCCCATGGTAGTACCATACTACTGTGGGACCCTCTTATGTCATCTGATATGATATGGATTTGATCATGACACAGAAAATGGGCTCTCCCCAAACTCTGGGATTGATTATACATTGGGTTCTCTGTGCATATTCAATCACATGATGCTATGCACACAACATTGACCAGTCAGGTGCCAAGATGTTAGTACTGTGGCCGAGGCACAAGGACCCCAGTACCTAGTCTGTGTGCACAAGAGAACATGCCAGGCTGTCTACCTGTTTAATCATCCATCAAGATGCCCCTCTCTGAAGATAAGGGCCAGGCCATGTGGTGGACCACATGTACAGTATGACAAGGGGCAGGAAAAGAAAGCAGAGGGAGTGGTTTCAAACTCACGACAGTTCTCACCATGGGGCTTCACTGCTACCCCTACCACTAGTCCATCCAACCAATGCTTAGGGTACCATCTGTGTTACTATGGCAAATCCCATGATGATGGCATAAGAGTTTGTCATGGTGACTGAGCCCCACTGTGAGAATGTATGGCAGCAAAAAAGTGCAGGCAGGATGCCAAAAGGCCCCAGTGTGCCTGAGTGACCTGTAGGTCTAAGGTGGAATCTCCCACCCCCCATGCATTCTACCCATTTGCAACCAATCCAGCCTGGGGTAGCCACTCTCACACAGTTGTGGTTATGACTTGAGTCAAATCCCTGGGTAGGGCATTAGATTGGTGGTTGGTACCCTAAGCATTGGCTGGATGGACTAGTGGTAGGGGTAGCAGTGAAGCCCCCTGATGAGAACTGTCATGAGTTTGAAGCCACTCCCTCTGCTTTTTTTTCCTGCCCTTGTCATACTGTACATGTGATCCACCACATGGCCTGGCCCTTATCTTCAGAGAGGGGCATCTTGATGGATGACTAAGCAGGTAGACAGCCTGGAATGACCTCTTGTGCACACAGACTAGGCACTGTGAGCCTCATGCCTCAGCCACAGTGCTACAAACTTTGGTAATAAAAAAGAGAGGGGCATCTTGATAGATGACTAAACAGGTAGACAGCCTGGCATGTTCTCCTGTGCACACAGACTAGGTACTGGGGTCCTCATGTCTCAGCCACAGTACTAACAACTACCAATCTAATGCCATACCCAGAGAGTTGACTCCAGTCATAGACAAGACTGTGTGAGAGTGGCTACCCCAGCTGGATTGGTTGCCAATTGGGTAGAATGAGTGGGGGGGGTGGGAGTTAGACCCACAGGTCACTCAGGCACACAGGGGCCTTTTGGCATCCTGCCTGCACTTTTTTGTTGCCATACATTCTTATGGTAGGGCTCAGTGTCAAATCTGGTTCCTCCAGGCTGTCTGGAGTTGTCAGAGGAGTGGAGTGGACATTGGCTTCAACTTGTGTGTTGTGCCCTTGTCCAAGTGAAGTCCAGTATTTGCAGAGGGGCAGAGTGGGGAAGTGGAGCAATGGCAGAACAGAGTAGTAAGGGGAGGTCAGAGGGTTGGAGTGATGACAAGAAGACTGGCTTCAAGTGTCAAGAGAGGGACTTAGGTGGACAGGACAGAGGAGTGATCAAGGTCAATATTTGAACTGCAGAATACAAAATACAAGAGGAGTTTATATACTACAGTGACAAGTAAACATGGAGGGCACCAGAGTACCAGAGTGGAATGGAATGTGGGTTGAAGTCATCAGAAAGATAGGGAATGAGTCAGAATGGGATGAATATGTCAGATGTCTGTCAAAGTATGAAGGATGAGGAACTGACAAAATACAGTGAACTCCGGAACCAGAACACCAACTCCGCTTTCCCGCGACCCGGAGTTCCTACCTCCGCTTTCCCGCAACCTCGGAGTTGCAGCGCCCACTTGGAATCCATGCGGACTTCCATCACATCTCATCATTCTCTACTCATCATCACTCCTGAGTCTCCAGGGGCATTCCATCGTTTTCCTACATCGCTTAATCCCATTTCCCTTCTGTTCCTGTTCCTGTCCCCTTTATTATCATTAG
>KN825811.1:0-13226 GCA_000827395.1 Paxillus rubicundulus Ve08.2h10 | reverse complement strand
GCTCCTCCAGGACTGGATTGAGCTTGGGGTCAACATACCCAGTTCGGGTCTTATCTGTCCTCCGTGGCCTCAAGACATTCCGGAGATCTTCTAACGCTGTCTTTGCAACCTCAACAGTCGGGGATCGACGCAACTCCCAACTGTAGTCTCGAGCACCACTGGTCGTCGCCCTATCTCCACCATCACTGCTCTTGTCACTGCTGTCACCATCTGTTGCCGTCTCGTCATCCAAATCTGGTGTTGCAGCCTCATTAGGACCGTGCGTGTGAGTCAAAGCGCTATCTGTGGCTGTGCATGGGCTGATGGAGTCTTGAGAGCCATCAGAAAACGTTGATCTTGTTTCTCTCCCAGGACACTCCTCTCCCGCTGTTTCCTTGTTCTGTACCACAATCTCCTCAAATATTCCTGGCCCATCAGATTGGTTCGTCACGTTATCACACCATTGAGGCCCTCGTATGGCCACAAGGTCTTCTTTGTCATCAAAAACCTCCTCGCACGAAATGGACCGGCCTGAACAGCCGTCCCCACCAGGTATGGAAGCGCCTGAGATGCACGAGAGCGGCGGCATGTCAGCATGCGCACCGGCGGCTACACAGCCATGGGTCGAAGGAATGCATCCAAGTCCAACTTGAAGCGCCTCGACTGGCTCATGGCATTGAGTCTGAGTTGGCACCAGAACAAAATAGGATGTGGTGAGTTCCCAGATCTCTGTATCTGTTCCTGGCGCTCCAGTCTCATCCCCAATCCCAGTTTGGACCTCGGACAACACTTCTGAGTCAAATCCACGAACCAGCGGACCCGAAACAGACACGGAATGCAAGTGCATCTGATTGTTTGTTGTACTATGGACAGGCCCAGGACTAACGAATGGTATCTGTACAAAGCATCTAAACCAGTTACAGAAATGAGTGATGTGTTCGGTGAACTAACCTGCTCGTTTTCCTTCCTAGCCTGCAGCCCAGAGTTGACAGCAACCTGTCCTCCAGTGCCATGCACCCTTGTACGCTTGCGCTCACGCGCTGTGGCAAGGTTGCTGATCAATACTTCGTGGCAGCGCTTCCACCGACCCATGACGTGCCTCGAGTGTCAGTCAATTAACACTTCGGTGCACGCAACGGCAAGCGCCTCGGCTGCTGCTGAATTTCTATCGGACTTTAGTATACTTTCTCTCACTTTCGAGCCCTCTGAATCACACTCAAAATCTAATAAGTACTCTTGGACGCCACGGCTTGACATTCTACTCAAAGGATAATACATGTTCTAGATGTTTTCATATTTTACATTGATTACTTCTGTGTCTTCTGTACGGGTTGAATTGATTTTGATTTTTTTCTTCCTGTCACTCAAAGTAACGCTTTTGCACGTGACATTGGTGGAATGCGCATGATGACTACCTTATACCCAAGTCTGCTTTCTGCTTTTCTGCCTTATTACTTGTCTGCTTTTCTGCTTTTCTATCTTACCCTTGATTTCCATGCCTTGTTCCTCATCTTTGATCCTGTACCTTGTTCCTCATCCTGCACACTTGACAGACATTTGACATATCTAATGATCCCACCTTCTGATGAATTTGATCCCGACTTGTTCTGATTCTTTCTGACTTAATCCAATCTTTTTGACATCCTTGACTCACATTCTGCTTCACTCCAGCACTCTGGTGCCCTCCATGTTTACTTGTCCCATAGTATATAAACCCCTCTTGTATTTTGTATTCTTCAGTTTGAATATCAACTTTGATCACTCCTCTTCCCTGTCCACCCTAAGTCCCTTGCTCAACACTGGAAGCTAGTCTTCTTGTCATCACTCTGACCCTCTGACATCCAAACCCCTTTTACTACTCCATTTTGCTGTTGCTCTGCTGTTACTCCATACCTCCACCCCTTTGTAAATACTGGACTGAACTCAGACAAGGGTGCAACACATAAGTTGAAGCTAATGTCCGCTCTGCCTCCGACAACTCTGGACAGCCTGGAGGACTCCAGATCTTAACACAACCTCAGCTTTCCAAACACCCCCCAGAGCACATTGCTCAAGGGGGAGCAAGGGGATTTGAAGTCAAGCAATGACAGCAGGGGCCTGAGAGCCCACTGCACATGTATCACCAACCCCCAGAACTCCACACAGGACATCATGGTCAGTGCAGCAGCTGCTGACCCAACAACCCCAAATGTGAAGAGTGCTGAGCCACTAGAGCCAGCAGGTGCAATGCATAAGCCACAGAACATGCTGCATGAGACAGTGGGCACCAGTGTGAAGGAAGACCCCCAGAGTGTGTTTCTCAAGGGGGAGCAAGGTAACAAGGCAAGTGACAGGGCTGGACCAGACTCGAGGCCAGCAGAGGGTGGTGAGAAGTGCCAGCCAGGAAAGCCCAGCAAGCCCCCTAACATCATGGATGTTGCAGCCACACCAAGAACCCAGGATGACAATGACAGTGGGGGCACAAACATCCACCACATGCATGTCATACCCCAGAACCCCCAGATGGCTAGCAACAAGGCCACTGACACCAGGAACCCAGACACAACAAGTGTAAAACCTGTAAAAAGGTTTAAAGGACCTGTAGTATACCTCAGTATGTAGTCACTAAGGTAGACTACAGTACAATGCCTCTAAGGTAAGTGTGTGATTACCTAAGCTATATGTGTATGTTTGTATTTCTACACTCCCCCTCAAACCAAGCATGGTAGAGTTGAAGGAAGAAATCAGAAGGAATGTATACTTATTAGAATAGTTGCTGGAAATGAGTGAATAAAAATCTCAAGTCCATAATGACTTGCAATGGGTGTGTCTGTGATGCAGCATTGTGCAGTGTACATACAGTGCCAAAGTGTTACACTTGAGTGTGATTACCTGATATGGTAATTTGTGGCACACAGGTGAGTGCGTGGTGTCAATGTATGGGCCTCTGTGCCCTGTGCCCTCATGTCCAGTGGCTCTGGGACACTCCCCCAGTAGCCCTGTACCATTTCCATTGCATCTGGCTTGGCTGGGTGATCATCAATATGACTGTTTGATGTGGTGCATGTACCATATGCTCAGGTTCTACTGACTTCATAGTGACAAAATACAGTGAACTCTGAAACTGGAACACCAACTCCACATTTCTGGAATGTTGGAGTTCCTACCTCTGCTCCACCACCAGGTGGATCTGCTCAGAGTTTCAGCGCCCACTTGGAATCCATGCAGAGTTCATGCAGACTCTTATTGTATCACACCATTCTTCACTTGTCATCACTCCCAAGCCTCCAGGGACGCTCCATCACTTTATTATATTTCTCCCTTGTTCCTGTTCCTGTTCCCTTCATTATCATTAGTGAGCACTTCTCTGCCCACTCCGCTACATATATATACTTAGTTTTCACTTTGGATTCTTTGCCCCTCTTTGGCAGTGGCTGAGGTGAGTTTACTTTATACCTATCTATTACTCCTAGCTAATCCCTAGTAGTCTGGGCGATCACTGCCATATTATAGTTTTTGTCAGATGATAATGACCACAATGAGGAAACAATTGGCAAGGAAGGATGAGATGGTTTATATTGAACGGTGGCAGGAGATGTGGGCAAGGGTGGATGGGTGAGGGGTGGAATTGGAGACAATGATGGTCTAATCAGGGCATGCATTTGATGGTGTGTTTGCATAAGCAACAATGTGACAGTGGTGTGGCAAGATAACAGATGATAATGGATGGTACAGCAGTGGCAGCAGTGCAGCAGGTAATCAGAGATAACAATAATGGAGACAATACAGAGTAATGATAATGCTTGAGAACATTCAAAAAAAGTGGAAACCTCCTGCAAGGCAGGAAACACTGAGGGAGAGAGATCAGACAAAACAGAATGTGTATGAGCATGTGTGATTAAAATGGGGGTAAAAGAAGATGCTGTACATGGGCAGCAGTGAGTAGTATATATATGTTCTGTGAGTCAAAAGGGAGTCAATGATATCCAAGTACTTCAAGTTGTCTGATGATGTTGTAGTGAAGGTGAAATGATGTTGTGTTGTCTTACACAGGGGATCAACATAGATGATGTTGCAACATTGACAGTTCCCATTGAAGCTATTCCACCAATGTCACAGGTCACACACTTCTTTGAAGCTTCAAAGCTAAGGTCGAGTCAGTCACACCCAGATCTGGTCAAGCTTAGGTGCATATCTCTACAGTAGCTTGCAGTGGGGGAGGTGTGATATATAATTATGCAATGCTGTGCATTTCATTCTTGAGTCACTTAGTATGATTAAACAATGGGTCTGGTTTGCAATACCTAGAAAGTAGAATTGGTTTGGATTTACCTCTGCCATGTCAGCCTGTGGTGATGCTCCCCAGTCATTGAAGCATTTTCCTGTAAAACCAGTCCAACTGACAATGAATATTGTGTTCTCAAGCTAGAGGTTAGTGGATGAGGAAGCCCTGTTGAGCATGGGATTAGATGATGTTGCAACATTCACTGTGGAAACCAGTTTTTAACACAACATAAGTCATATGTAGAAGATGATTATAATGACCTTCCCTTACTAAGTATCCAAAATTAAACTAGAATTTGACATTGTGATCTTCAAAGTGCCACACATCATCCCTTCACAATAACCAGACTCTGTTAATTCACAACAAATATAAACAGACCTAATCCACAAGCCAACATTACTGCTTTCTATACTGCTAGCATTCTTCATGTATATGGACTTTTTGAATCATCCTTGGCCCCATGAAACTATGTCTTTCATTTTTCCTGCCCTCAAGATACACCGTGGCCCTAAAGGTCTGTCAACATCTTTTTCTTCCCACTAAGTCCATGAAATCTCACAAGCATGAGCCAAGATCTTCCCATCATCACTGTTGAACTACCCTTTGAGATCAGAATGTTCACATTCAACTATGAAGGCCATCATGTTGTACATAGCAAGCTTAGAGCTTTACTGCATGTAAGCTAATATTTGATCTCACAGCCCACCAAGATCATTCTCCTTGACCCACCTTCACACCTTTTCATCTCAAAGTGTGTTTGCTCAGAGATACTTATTCCCCTGGTTGACAGCAGTGTCACAGAAGAGTAAAGCCTTGTGGATAGCCCCAACATGATGCAAGGTGCACAGGTGCTGGTGAGTTTTACTACATAAGCATACTATTTACACCTAATACCATTTTTTGACCAGAACACAGAGGGTGGGTCGCAACATGCTGGTGAAGCAAAAGAGAAGAAGAGGAAAGGAACTCATTCACCATCTAAATGTTTGCCTTCTAAGTGCTTGAAAGTGTGAAGTACTAGTCCATGGAATGAATAGCAGTGTTACGAATTCTCTCTCATTAAGTGATCTCATGTGAGCTTTTTTGGCACGTGTTCCATATCCACACCACATCAATGAGGCCTAAGCCACAAGACTTCAATGTTTCAACCTGTAATGTTCAACCTCAACAATGGCACCAAAGTGTTGCTACTGCAAAACTAACAGCTTCAATGGCAAGATGGTACCAGCACACATCGCTTCTGCACATGCATGGTTGTATTTACTACAAAAAACCATGACTTCTCAAGCCCAGTTTCAACACATAGGAGCCTGTATTGTCCCCTCCATGCAACAACACACAACACCTGTATCACATGGATTCCCCAACCCTCTCCATGAACCCCTTCCTGGGCCCCCACTTTCACTTGATGTTGAGTTTATTGACCCTTCCTGTAGCTCTGATTGCACTGATGCAACAAATGCTTGATAGTGGCATACTAACTGGAGAAGATTTAGACATCATGACATTTGGTGGCAAGTTGCTAAACCTTGGACCAGGCTTCTGCAGCCCCAAGGTGTTGCTCAATGCAGTGGATCATTTTTCAGCATACAACGCTGCTACATCTGCTGGTGCATGACTGTTAACACCATATCACATGCACTGTCTCCCCCCTGATCCTGAAGGTCGTGCCTTGCAACATCAACTTGAAAAAATCATGGACAAAGTACACCATGAAGAACTTGAAGCTCACAAGTCACAGTTTAACAGTGGCCAACCCCTTGAAGACAATGACCCACCTGAAGACCTAGATGTTGATGTTGACCTTGATGAAGTCCCAGATGATGAGCCTATGCCACCCTTCCTTTTTGAGCCAAGTGAAGATAATCCAGATCTGTTTCACTGCAATGAGACCTTGCAAGAGCAATACTGGGACTTATCTGACTTTCCCCCACATTTCATTGCCATATATGCATGTGCATCCTGGCTCCACCTGCAATTCCACCTTCCCTGAGTTGCCTGCAGTGCATTACTCAGTATATTTTCCCTCATCCTCATGTCACTCTGTCCCACCCTGCAGAGTCCCTTCATTACACTGCATTCCAGCCATTGCATGCTTGGCCTGGACCTGGCCATCCACATACTTCCAGTTTGTCTGTCATGTCAGGATGTATTTCTACCAGCTGGCTCCACTCACTGCCAGGACATGTGCGCACCATGCAATATCAATCTCTTCCTACCTATGCAGACAAAGTGCAGGAATGATTGGGCAGTCAAATCTCTGATCATCAACTATCTGTACCTCCCCCTCTCCAAACAAATCAAGCATCTTCTGAAGATACCAGGGCTTGAGGCTGTCCTTGACGAGTGGCAAACCAAGGTTCAAAAACAAGGGGAGTACATTGATATTTTTGATCGTGATATATGCTGCACAAAACTAATAGGACCCAATGGGAAAATCTTCTTCTCCAACAAGGATAATGAGAAGCAAGGCCCAAATGGCAAGCTCCATATAGGTGTTAACCTAGGGATCAATTGGTATGTTACCATTACTTCCATCATAAGTCCATATGACAATCTGACAGCATATATGTTCTCATACATTCAGAGCAACATCATGCCATTACATTCCTCCTGTCCAACATCATTCTATATTTGCAACCTCCCACCTGAGTTTAGGTAAGTAATATTACTTATGCTACAATATCTCACTGTCATTCTAGATATCACACATCAAACCTATAATATGTGTACTAGTATCCTTCTTGGCCCCAAGGAGCAAATCATGACCAGATACAATGATTTCTCCACCACATTGTCTCAGATCTCTTATGCTTATGGAAATTTGGCATTACAATACTGACAGAGTTATGTCCCAAAGGTACATCATAGTACATGTCTGCCCTCTGTGACATGAAACTGATCCTTGCTACAGGTCAACTGGTTTGTATAGCACTTATTGTGGTCATTTGTGACAAGCCTGTGGCCCCAAAAATAGGAGGATTTGCCTCTCATTCACACACACACTTCCGCATGATTTTCTGGATATCATTAGATGACAAGACAAAAGTGAAAGCCTTCCAGAAGGGTGGTACATACATTGGGAAACAAATACCCTCATTTCCTTCACTGATGTTCATTGTAATTAGCATTTAAGCCCCGAAAAAATGAAGATCAGTGAGGCTTGGGTGACCATTACCAAATAATCACCAATTCAAATGCCAGGAAAAGTTTTGTCAAGGAATATGCAACTAGATACACCCAGCTTTTTTGCCTACCCTACTTTGATCTTGTGGCTCAAAATGTCATTGACCCAATGCACAATTTATTCCTAGGACTCGTGAAAACTCATTTTTACGATATCTGGATACGAAGCAAGATCCTTTGCCCAAACCATGAACTGGTGGCATTTCATGAGATGCTGTTAAGATCCAGAGTTGTCAGAGGCAGAGTGGATGTTGGCTTCAACGTATGTGTTGCACCCTTATTTGAGTTCAGTCTGGTATTTATGGTGGGCAGAGTAATGGAGTAATGGTGGAATGGAGTAGTAAAGGGGGTTTGGAGGTCAGAGGGTCAGAGTGATGACAAGAAGACTAGCTTCAAGTGTCAAGCAAAGAACTTAGGTTGGACAGAGAGGAGGAGTGATCAAAGTTGATATTCAATTCTGAAGAATACAAAATACAAGAGGGGCTTTTATACTATGGGGACAGGTAAACACAGAGGGCATTGGAGTGCTGGAATGAAGCAGAATGTGAGTCAAGGATGTCAAAAAGATAGGATTAAGTCAGAAAGAATCAGAATCAGAATCATCAGAAGGTGGAGTTATTAAGTATGTCAAATGTATGTCAAGTGTGAAGCATGAGGAACAAGGTATGGGAATCAGGGGTAAGAGAGATAAGCAGAAAAGTGGACAAGTGATAAGGCGGAAAAGCGGAAAGCGGACTTGGGTATAGGCAGAGGGCAGATTTGGTGTGGAGTAGGTTCTGGAGGAGTGGAGTTGACTTGTGCAACATGGGATATGACAGATGCTTGGAGAGGTAAGTTGGATTTGTTTTCTGTGATCAAGTATGTATTCTGACTTGTACTCTCGAGTTCATAATTCCAGGCTCATCTGGAAAGCTACCAACAGACATTGGTATGCCTTCTGGAGGTTCTCTCACCACAGATCAGTGGCTGTTGCTCTTGACAATATATGGTCCAATAATTGTAAGCTTTCTGTTCTATTACTTGGACACATTTGATACTGTCTATCATCATATACATTCTGCAACTTTGGGCAGCTTGCCTGCCCAAAGACATTGATGACGAAGTTCTTTGCCATTGTGTTGTGGTTGTTGAGAAAATGGAAGTGAAGAAACAAGAAGAAGAAAACTGCAAAGCTATCGACAAGCAAGCAATAGAAGATGCCAAGAAGCTGGGTAAGGATGCTGTTGCCACAGAATGAGCATGGATTGCTTGGGAAAATGTGGCTCCTGCCAAAGCAAAGAAGCAAGAGAAGGTCCAGAAAATGGCTGCAAAGTAAGCAGATAAAGCCAGGCTTGCCACCGAGAAGAAGGCAAGAGATGCAGAGCTAAAGGTACATGTTTCCATCTGAATTTCTGACTTCTGTTGATGCTCCTTGATGGTACTAGGCTTTAAAAAAGTGAAAGGCAATGTCCCAGTTAGTTGAAGGTCTTGCTGAAGGCTAGCTTTGTCAACAACCTCCCCCACCAGCCATTGAGAACCTACTGAGCAACAGTACACCCATAGATGATGGCAAACCGGCTGATGACTCGGACAACAAATTCTCCCTCCACCCTGACGACCCTGCAAATTATTGAAGCTTTCTTCAGCACTTCATCTTCTCATCAAACAAAAACTCACAGATCATGATATTCATCTGGTAGACAAACTTATTTGTGAATATGGTGTGAAACTCATCAAGGTGTGCTTTTCATCATCCACTCATTGATGAACCACAAGATACTCACAGACACCTACTAGCTTTATGGTTCTGTTGTACTCATGCCAAATCACCACTACACTACCTATGTTGGTGACTGTGCACATAACTTTGGCCCTCTTCATGATTTTGGGACATTCTTATATGAGCACCTCAACAAGGTCTTGAAATCATTCAAGACCAATAATCATTGGAATGGTGACCTAGAAACAATGTTTTTCAAGGAGTTTCAGAGGACGTGTCAGCTTGGCAGACTCATACATATAAACACCATTGATATACTATGATAAGATAGTCACTAACATGCTTTCCAAGACTTATATACTATGCATATATCCACCAAAATCACTTCCCTCCCAGACTGCACATGTGATGCTAAAGGAATCAGATGAGGAGCATGGTACCATAGCAGGCTTGGGAGCCCTATCCCAGGAATTTGACAATGTCAGCACAGACAGAAAGTAGATAATCACCTCTCCTTTCATCTGATATGTGTTGATGTCAATTCATTTAGCTGAGTTGACATACACCTTAAGTCCACACCATCAAAATAAAAAAATGCCATCAGATACTTATGACCTTGTCATTCATGCACTCTGTCCCCCCTTACCCCAGTCCACTGCCAATATGAACATGCAGTCATTCATCACAGCATCCCTCTCAACCACAGTGCCATCTTCTTTGACTATGTTGTCATTGATGGCAAACACTTCTATGCCTCCTGAGCAGTCAGAACAAATAAGTTGACACTTGTCTATGTGGTAATACTGGTGCCACAAGAAGTTCACCTGTATGGTGAGATACTCAAAATCTTCCAGCTTGACCAACCATTGTGTGATGGATGTCACACATTCTGGTTTGCAAGTACATGGTGGTTCAAAGGTTATCAAGGCCCATGCAAAGATGTATGGAGACAGTTGTAAGTCCCATTTACAAACTTATAGCCTGAGGTCCACACCCATGACTTGGAATTTGCTAATGTATTGAATCACTCTTAGCACAACTGTAGATGTACACTTATGGGAGCTTGGAGAGTACCATGGACAGGACTCACAACTTCCTCAAATCATCAACCTTGACTGGATGCACAACCTATTGAGCATGGCAACAGTATCCCTTGGAGAGGAGCAACAAAAAGTCTGGGTGACCATCAATCATGTCAAGGTAAGTACTAGTAATTATGGCACCATTGCAATGTTATTGATTTCGTTGACGAACCCTGTCAGTGACATTAACCATGGCAACAAACAACTAAATAACATCAACAAGTACAGCATGGTTTAGTATTAGTACATCGGTGTTGCATAGTGACTCTATACATGATTTTCTTCCTCATCAATTGAATCCACCTCATGTGCAGGCTTGTGCCACACATCAAGCTCTGCCAAGTAAACCATATCCTCAGAAAAAATGTCACCAGCCTCCAACCTCTTGAAGAACTCTTGAAGCCACTCTCTGCCCTTGGCACAGATTTCCATGTCAGGATGCTCCTTCTTCCATTTCATGCTTACCATAGTACTGAAAGGTGTGCCATTCCTGGATGATGGCAGGTCTTCTGACATATTCCTAGGAGCAATATTGAAAACTCTTTTGCACAACTTTTTAACTTGTGTTTTATGGCACTTTTTAGGTGGTTCAATGACATCACTACTTGCAGAAGTGGTTTTAGTAGCTGGGCCTTGCTTGTTGGCTTGCACCTGAATCTTCATCACATGAAGACTCAAAAAATGCAGGAAAGCTGTTTACTATCATGAAAGTACATTATTAATCAGTCTTGTTGTGGATGAACCACTTACATCCACAGATTGCCACTTGTGACCAATAGCCATGTTTGCTGACTTACCTACATCAGCATCTTTCCTTCTTCTTGCATCATCACTTAGCTCATCAGACTCATAGGGTAGGATGTCTGAGCTGAATTAACTTTGGATCATGGCAAATATGACATCTTTGTTATTTTCCAATTCATTGCCATCTCCAGGGCCTCCAGCTTTCTCTTCTAGCCAATTGAGCACAGTGAGATAGCGACCTTTGGCAGCCTGTAATGTAAGTGTGTTATGTTGTTGTTTTGGCTTTCATCTTTTGATAAACCCACCATTGCATGACATGCTTGTTGACACCCAGCTACCAATTTTCATCTGCTTCTTTGACTTTTGTTGGGTTTTGGTAAGCCATCACTTTGGCATGAATTGTGTGGAAACACATTTGACACACTCAATTATAGTTCCAATATTGTAGTCTTCATCAGGAATCTTGCCTCTCATTCCATTGGCTCATCAACTCTAGAATAGTGAGTTTCAATCAGTCTGTGCTAGTCAATGCTCAGTAGTCAACATCAGTGCTGACCTTTTTATTGTTCCAAACATGTTTTACGACCTCAGCAATGAACTTTGTGTTGATGTCATTGTCCACCTTTCCAAGCCAGTCTGGGTGCCACACTTCTCTTCCATCTTTGAGAGCCTCATATAGAACACAATCTTCCAGCTTCTTAACACTGAGGGCAAGCAGATGGATATGGGTCTTTTTTGATGTGGCACAATCAATCCCACACAAGTCACAAAAGAGGGGATGGATTATTGGCTGAGTATGTGTTGGTAAGCTACTTTCATTCACATCACAACATGAATCATTTAAGATGGTGCACCTTTAAAGCAGCATGCTCATTGGAGCCCCCTTTGAATGCTTGCTTCTTCTCAGAGGGTTATTTTCAGGCACCTCAAGTGCTGCTGCTTGTGCATTCAGCTGAGAGGTAATGTTCTCATCAGACTATTTGAGCTTGTTAATGGCATCTTGTTGCCCCATCATATTTTCCACTACATCAGCAATCATGTGTCAGGTCTGGCAAGTACTATATGGTCTGGTTCCAGGTCGGCCAGTCTGCCAGACCATGTCTGGTGCCAACAGTATCTGTCACAGATAGCACATGGTTGCTGGTGCCAGTACATTAGCCAGACGATGAGCCAGCATATGCCAGTCCATGCTAGACTGTAGTAGACACACTGCCAGTTCCCAAAGAGCTCAGCCAGTAGCAGAATAGAACAGTATATTCATTCCAAATTTGACAAATGAAAGTGATATGACTACTGGAACTTGCCACTGTAGCTCTGAGGCCAGCTAAGCACTGCTGATGTGCATCATTCATTCTCATCCAAGTCAGACACTGGAATGTCCCCTCAAGCCTCCATCAGCAGTTTGTCTTCTACAGTTGATCCTGCAGTCCTTTCCATGTCGTTTTCATGGTCCACCAGCATGGAAGTATTAGCCAATGCCACAATCTGATCCCACTTCCACTTCAGAAGCATGCTTGTTGACTTCACATATCGTCAGGTGACTACTGCCCAATTCTTATCAAACTTGTACTTCTGGCTGCATTTGTGCTTGTCTGTTGTCACTATATTACTTTCAACTGTGTCATTCTCCTTTGCACTCTCACCAGATTTGTAGATTGTAAGTGCACATTCAAACTGCATATCATCCAAGTGAAACAAGTTGATTGGTACACTGATGTAGTGATGAAGGCAAAACATCCTTACCAAGGCTGTAGCTGTGGAGAGCACCAGAGGAAGTACCATGTCTTTGGAATAGAAGTTGACTGACATGGCTGATGTGGTATGAGAGCACAGTTATTACAAGCAATGATTCCCAGGACCCTTTGAGATTCTAAGTCAATGACCACCAACTATCAGTTCAAGTCCACAGGATTCAAGGCTCAAAGGTATGTTCCACTTGCCTCTGTGGCCCGATATATGAGTGGGTATACTGCACAACCATTGAGGACTTGTGGACACTGAGACTTGACAAACACCACTCAAGCACTGACATCATTCCTGTATTGGGAATCCTTGAAATAGTGGGTGTTTGAGGTGTCTTTTCTGAGTCTGGCTGGAAAGCATCACTGACATCTCCACTATCCAGTATTTCAATGTTTCTTGGGAACCCTGGGTCAGTTGTCTGGCTGTCATCACCTCCTGTCAACCACCATCATGTAAGTGCTTTCATATCAGAGGGACCACTGTGACAAAATACAGTGAACTCCGGAACCGGAACACCAACTCCGCTTTC
>KN825810.1:0-13256 GCA_000827395.1 Paxillus rubicundulus Ve08.2h10 | reverse complement strand
CTTCATGGTTCTCTAGATATTAGCCAAACAACAAAAGCCCACACAACATTGCAACACTTTTGTTGCCCACTGTATGTGTAGAACGGCTCCTGCGATTTCACCTTGGAGCCCAGCCGCAGAGGCGATGCCAAAGGGTACATTGTGGTCAAGATAGAAAAGACCATCAAAATATATGACGATGTAACATTTGTGATCCTTTGCGCAAGGCATGATTCAATAAGCTGCTTCAATGTCTAAGGAGGCAGCTTGGGCACCTGGAGGGGGCAAGAACATGAGGCTCAGGCGATGGAGAGGGGAAGGAGATGGTGTCCCACTCGTATATACATGTCTTCAAGCATGACGAGATGGCTGAAAAACTCTGGTGAGAGAATTTGAGCTATTCAAGCACGCAAAGACATTCGCATAATATCAAGTGAGAGGAGGGAGGTGATGCTGGGGAGCGCTTTCAGAAAGAGAGAAGTGAGGGGATGTTACCTATGATGTCAGCAAATTCCTCTGCCATTCCCCATTTGGTGGGGTAGTCTTTGGCATTGATTTCATCGTTGACTGAATAAGACATGCAGCCTTGATAAGAGAGGTGACAGCATACACCATATTTGTCAGGGGCACCATTGATGCCTTTCTTGACGGCTACTTGCAAGGGGGATGAACAAAAGAGGCCAATCTTGGCTTCAAGTTGTTCCTCAGAGAAAGGGCCTGAGAATCTTCCAACTTGCAATTCACCCTTGATATAATCCTCAATGATGGATTGGTATTCATAGGCACCCAGGAGATTGTCTGGAGTGTATGTGTGCATGAGGGGCTTGAATTTGCCTAGGAGAAAGCCGTGACAAAGCTTGAAAGGAAGTTCTGGAAACTTGTGCGAAAGATTTGATTGACATAAGAAAAGGTCCAAGGTGTCTGCAGAATATGGGGTGACAATGCGAGAGAAGTCTTTGTCGTGATCAAAAGGAGAAGAGGAGAGAGAGAGATTATCATAGTATACGTGAGGTATGAGGGGAGAAGAAAGAATGTTCGGTTTGTGATACCAAATAGAATAGCAGTCCATGCAGGAGGAATTAGAGACAAAGATGCGAGAGGGCGCCATGAGCGAACTTGCCACAGAAAGAGCAGAGGTGCTGGGAAGGAGTGTGAGCGCTCTTGCAGACTCTCCTCGGATTAGAGAGGTTGAAGGAGATGCAGAGGGTGGAGCTGTTGGAGTGACGGGCGAGGTGACTCCCGGTGTACTTGGCAAAAGTTTGTTTGCCTTTCACCGTAGTCTCTTCCTTGCAGTCCAAGAAACAATGCCCAGTGCACTGGCAGATGAGACAGAGAGGATCAGACTTGGGACACAAGTCAGAGGATAGAGTGTTGTCCCGAAAGGAAGGATCTTGACCCTCACGGGGGCGCTTGACATTCTTGTGAGAAGTGTTGTACAGCTCATAGCGGGATGAGGAGGAGTGATGCTCGTCTCGAGAGGAGAGCTTGCGAAGCTTGTCTTTGACAATGTCATATTTCACTGCCTGGAGCCTGTGTTGCCAGTCTCGTTCATCATGCTGGAAAGCCTGAGCTGCGTAGTGAGAACATGTATTGATATCAAAGGTTAGGATGGCTTTGAAATTATCACGGACGGCTTCGTCTTTCGAGAGCATGGTGTAGTGCCATTTCCAACGGTCATGTATGACTGGCTGAGTGGTGTCAGCGAGCCAGACAAGATAGCAGAGCCAGGCTTCTTGCCAGGTGAAGGAGTCCATACTGTCCTCAGACTCAAATTGGGAGAGATCGAGGAGGTGGTGGGTAACACTGTTGATGGAGGACTTCACCTTTTTCAAGGTGAGGCCCTCTCTGTGGAGGTGTTTGGTGTTTACATTGGTGAAGAGGGTAAGGGGGATGTACTGGCGTGCGTTGGCAAGGTCAAAGATGGAACTGTGGATGCCCAAGTTGTAGGCGCTGTTGAAGACCAAGGAAGCTTTGACTTCTTGATCGGCAGTGAAGATCACTTTCAACATTGACGTGGAGCTGTTGGATAGAGTCTGAGAAGGCTTGATGGCATCGAGTGCTTTGACGGCCCGGATCCTCATGCCAGGAGTGAGGGATAAGTATGCTGAAATCCATTCCTGGCCAGCGTTTATTACGGGAGGATCCAGAAGTTGAGACAGGAGGGGTTCATCGAACGGAACCCCAGCTTCTCCCACATTCCGCCTTGCCTGTAGGAGGCTATTTCGAGAAACACGCAGAACGTTCTCGGCATCAATATCGATATTATTGGCGGGGGAAGGGACGAAAGGGGAAGTCGAAGTGGACATTGAAGGGCCTACGCTAGTGCCAGGTAAAGGACTATTGGTAGTCATCATGATATTGATGCAAGAGAAAAGTGAGAGAGGCGTGAGTGGGGGATGCAAGTGGGAGAAAAGAAAGAAAGGATGCGAGAGAACACGCAAGCGCTCGTACTTAAGTACTTAGGTGTGAGGGGCTTGAGGTGTGAGGGGCTTGAGGTGTGAGGTAGTATCAAGGAAGCGTGTCACGGCATGCTCATGCCGTGACCAAACTCTAGGTGCAATCTGTACGAAGGCCTAGTTCTGTGCCTGACACTCGCGAGCTCGTTCTCGGCACCGATCGGCCAGCATCTAGTAGCATGACAGTC
The DNA here is from genome assembly GCA_000827395.1 of Paxillus rubicundulus Ve08.2h10. NCBI lineage: Eukaryota > Fungi > Basidiomycota > Agaricomycetes > Boletales > Paxillaceae > Paxillus > Paxillus rubicundulus. Next base: position 10,633 of record KN825810.1, on the reverse strand, counting down.
ACGAAAAACATTGATTCTCTGTGTTTTCAACGGTATTTCCTGTCAGACAAACATTGTGTTTTTCCGACTGCAGCACTTTATTGTGTTGCAATGTAACACACTGTAATGTACGTTTATAAATATAGTGTCATATGCAATCAAGATGCGGGTGTTGGCTGGAAACCCATCCGTCGTTCGTATTCTCGAACCTCCTCAACAGTGAGCCTGTCCGACCCAGACCAGTTCGCAGAGCTAGTCCGTGCCCTGAACCGACTTTGCCTTGTCCGGAACATTTCTTCCATCCGCAAGGGGCGGATCGCCCCAAAGATATCATCAGGGTTGACAGTACTCTGCAATTGCAATGCCTGACGGAGCTCTGGAGACTGTGCCCACTCCGGTGGATCAAAAGTCCGAACCCGATCCTCATCTTCAGAGTCGGAGTATTCGCTATTAATATCAGGTAGCTCAATCGATTCGCTGGGAACTTCGGGCGTCTGCTGCTTGGCCGCTTGCATCTGTGCTTTAGCCCGGGCGGCCATTTGGGACTGAATCATAGTGGAAGGTAATTTGTCTCCCATGTCTTCGTCTTGAGGCTTCGCTTTCGCTTTGCCCTTGAAAGACGAAGGAACCACCTTAAAAGGCTTTGCCTCCGGTATCGCCAGCTTAGCAGCAGATGAGCCCGGCGGACCGTTTTGGGTGGTATTATAGGCTGCGGAAGATACGAGGGCGGGAGTGTTGGTCTTGACAACCTTCTGCGCGGTGGTAGTCTTTGTGGCAGGTGTAGCTAGACTCGGTTTTGCCAACTTCGAGTGTGCGGTGACATTCTTCTTCTCTTTGGAAGGCAGTTTCTTGGCCTCGGGTTTCTTCTCTGCCTCCGCTGCGATCTTTCGTTTCTTGGTCGTGTCGTCCTCCGCCTTCTTACTAGCAGTAGCAAGAGGCTTGAGAGGTCGCTTATCCGTGTTTTCCTCCCTTTCCCTTTCCCTTTCCCGCTTCCTCCTTTCGCCTTCCTCTTTGATCTTCTTCTCTTCCTCGAGGAGACGGGTCTTCGTCCATTCAGCTTTTTTTGCAAGAGCCGCTTGGCGTCTGGCATCCATCTCTCTGAGGCGCTGTGCTTTCCTATCTGCCTCTTCCTGCTGCTGTAGCCAGGTAATCAGATTGCAAAGAAATATTAGTCACTGATGTAACAGACCTTCTTGGCGGCAGTAGCAGCTAGCTGCAAGCTCTTGACCTCCGTCTTCGTCTTCTTGCCTCCCCCGAGCATGCTGTTGACGAGTTTTGTCGCTTGACTGAAGAAGCCAGCTTGTGACTGGGACGACGAGGCTGTGGAAGCCATGGACATCTGGCTGTCGCTTCTTGTGATAGTAGTGGGTTTCTGCGAATCAAGAGGGTCAGTTCAGTGCAGTTGGCAACGACAAAGGCCCATGTTCGATAAGACTCGCCTCGACAAAGGTAGATGAGTTAGACTTGACGACGTCCTCGAGGTCACCAATCTCTAGAATGGACCCCTCATCGGCGTCCGAGATCTCGACAGCTTCTTGCTCCTGCTCCTGTCCTATCCCTTCCTGCTCATCGGCATCGGCATCCATGTCATGTGCCCGAAGTGCAGCAGCACGGGCCGGCAGTACAGTCTTCTTCTCTCCCGTGAGACTCCTCGTCGGTCCTTGACTCTCGGTAGGCAACGAGCTCCAAGTATCCTCCTTATCTACATTATTGAAATCGAAAGGCCTCCACCCTTGTTCGGCAGCAGCGAGCTTTTCTTCAAGTGGCCAGCTATCGTCGTCGTCGTCGTCCCCAAGGGCTGCGAGTTTCACATCGTGTGGCTGCGAATCTACAGTGTATGAAGTGTCTTGGGTAGAGGGCATCCACGCGAGTACTTCGCTATGCTGGTCAAAATCAATGTCGGAGACGAGACTGGCCTGCGAGGACTGAGCAAAAGCCTGGGATTCTCCATGAAGTGGAGGACGGAGGCCCGAGGGGGGAGAGGTGAGTCGAACTGGGACCCCAAGGGACATGGGAGCCGGGAGCGTAAAATTACTCATAGGGGGGTTGAATACGAAATCCTTCGGATGTCCGGAAGTTGTAGAAGTCTGTTTCGAAGTGGGGGGCATGAATACAGGTTGCTTGTTGAAAACCAGACCTGCGGGTTTGACCAAGCTTGATCTGCACTGCGAGGGGGGAGAGTTGGAGGGGGTAGTTGAGATGCTCTCGTCACCCTCATCAGTTTGAATGTGACTGTGCGGGACCTGGGTAGTTATCATTGCGGGTTTGGATTCCCTAAATTTCTCGGTGTCGGGTGCTAGATCCGACAGACTAAGTCGGCGTTCAGCCTCTTTGGTTTGGCTGGTAGGAACTGGGGAAGGGTTATCTTGTGGCGGTGTGAGGGTCGCAGAGAGTGGGCGGGCTGGCGAAACGTTGGTCTCAGAAGGCGCGCCAGGGTCATTGGCCTTGTTCCTTTCAGCCACCCTGGCCTCAGCAGCAGCTCGTGCTTCGGCAAGGGCAGCGGCAGCGGCAGCACCGCCGAGGGATTTTCCCATGCTTCTACTAGCACGTGCTCCAAAGCCTTCAACGGTACGCTTGAACTGGCCAATGAAGCCGTCGGCGTCATTCAGAGGCACGAGTTGTTCATCGACATCCATGTCATGTGATTGTACATTGCGAATGGGTGCCATAGTGAGAGCTAGCTTGGCCTTGACAGCATGGGGCACGCGCTCGATAGCCTTCCCTTTCTCCTTGGAGATGAGCGATGCGATGTCAGCCTCGGTTGACTTGGCAACCTTGGACTTCCGCTGGTCCCCATTCTTGTCTGGGGCGTACGAGAGCACGCCAAGCATCTCCCCACTCTTTCGTTTCACTGCAGTCGACATGAGGGGTGCTGTCATGTTGCTGGGAGCCGCAGCGGTGGTCATATTCCCAAGGGTGCTCGAGCGTGTAGTTGCTCCTTCCATTGCCTTGGCCTCTCGTGCTTTCATCAACCAGGAGGTTCGCTTGCCCAGGGGCGCTGGAGCTGGAACGGGGGTGGTAGACGGAATTACAGAAACGACTGCTGCCTCATGAGGAACTCGCATGGATTTGCGCAAAGGAGACGGTGCAGGGAGGGTCGGGAATCCAGGCGTGCTGCTCTTATGAGCTTGGGTTCTCGGTGGGGAATCGTTCAATGGAACAGACATCGTGGTTAATGCTGGCACAGAGTTTGACACAGGGATAACAGGTAGTGGTGCTGTGAGTGCATCTCTTTCATGGGTTGCCGGAGAGCTGGCAGAAGGCATAGAAGGCAACGGCTGCGTATGGTTGCCTACACGAGGTGCCGAGGGTCGCACTTGTTGAGGAGAATCCAGAGGGACAGAGTGGAAAGTATTGACAGATGAGGAAGTCAAATGTTGTCCATCCGGCATAATGTCACCTTCCAGGTCATGATCTGAATTGACAGCTTCGCGATGTTCGTCGAACCGCTCAGCGGGGAGGTCTTCTTTAAAGGCATAGGCGTGACCATCAGCTTCAATGGGTAACCCGTTAAGGTCAAAACCGATGGGACAGGAAGGGAGGATGTTAGTGCGGCTACGTTCGGGAGACTCATCTCCTTCTGTAATGACAGACAACTCAGCATCGCGGTCAGAGACTGGGAGGGGTGCCAAAGATCCATGTTGCGTGTTTACAAAACAATGAGATGACTGAAGTTCAAGCATTTGGGACGGCTGCTGGACATGGAGAACACTGGCGTGAGGCACTGTCCCGCCTGCCACAGTGATTTCGGGAACGTCGGCTATCTTAACAGACTTGGATCGCTGGCGGTTCTGCTGGACAACGCCATTGGACGTTGAATATGCGTAATCTATAAGAGAGATGGCAAGTGGAATTTTCTGATGGTCTGAAGCATCCTGGGCAGCCCTTTCCTTGACCTGTAGCAAAGCCTTGTGAAAGCTGTTGACAGGAACATTTTCCTTCGTGGTGCTGTCGTCCTATAGAAAATAAGATAAGATGACCCCAAGTACACGCAGGCCAACCTACATCAAGTGAGAGCGAGATTATGTTTTGCGCTTTTGCAGCTGCTGCAGTGGTTGCTCTCGTTCTACGAGCGTTCTTCTTCCTACCTGGAGTCTTTACCAGCTCGATGATTGGGCTATATCACGGTGAGCTGTATGACACTTTGTCATGAGGAACTAAAACTCACCCCTGCTTTGGGCCGGCGAGGATGTTTTCGAGATAATCATCCAAGAAGATAAACGCGTGGGTCTGGACTTGGTCCTCGAACAACTGGCGGCAAGGATCGCTGGCCATGGAAGCACGTATTGATGCCATCCAGGCATGTATTCCACCGTCTGTCTCCGCCATACTTGCAGCTGATTGTTCGGCGTCTAGCTTGTAGGGTGTCCGACGTTGTCGCCGTTGTCGATGAACAAGATTCAGAAGAAACAAGAATAAACAAGACAAGAACGCGTCTATCACGTGAACGTAACCTACTTACAGTTATCAACCGCTACAAGATTGAATGTCATTCGGCTTCAATACATTCACTTACTTCATAGTTAACTCCAGTGTGGATTGATAGGTCTCAGGATATTCTACAACAAATTTTGAGACAAGTTCCATCACATATCATTCCGTGAGACATGACTACCAAATCAGGCTAAGTATAAGGTAGATTGGTTATTAACAAAATAATGACTGCCAAAAATCTGTGATTGAACTCTCCTGTAGCCCCACATGATTTTTCTCCAATGTAATTCCTTCAAACCTATATATCCCACCTGTAGCATGAATATATGTACTCAAACAAAGCAAAGGACACTATTTCTATGTGTTGTTGTTGTGTACTTCGTTCTGTATTGTGGAGTGACTGTGTATCAAGAAGGAACGGTTGATAACTGTAGTTTCAAATTCTTATTTAAATAAATTAAAATAGCCCGCAAGCATTTACACGTCAAAACGGCTAATTCGGGACACAGATATAGCGCAGAAAGGATCCAGGTGATATTATGTACATGCTTTTTTCAACCTATGGACCATATCGGCGTTATAATTTATAAATTTATCTACTCGAGACCCGGCCTTGAGGAACGGGCCAATATACTGGAACCGAGAATGGGCAAAGCTCAGGGCTGGATCGGGCAGGTCTGCACAGCAAGATATCCTCCTGATGCTACCCTGTGGATATGCACAACACATCATTATCTGGATGTCGTGTAGATATCCGTGTTAGTATATCCCACGGAGATGTGGGCGGCATTCCATGAACATCCTATTATTATGATGATGTATGGTCGCTGGTGTCACAGTCAAGATGGTACAGAGATTCACACAGGTGTTCAAACGTTTCACAGCTACTGGTGGCATTACACGCAGAAAAAAGAAAAAACATCGACAGAAACAGGGGGAAGGGTACAGGCGTCCATACATGTACGAAGGGGACGAAAGGCGAGCATCGACGACTCATGAGTCAGATACGAGGGGGTATGGGAAAAAAAGAGCTACATGACTCTGAAACTCGAACCAGATTTGCTGCAGGATGTTATCAAGATCATCTGTGGTACTTGGGGTAGACTGTGCCTGTGCAGACATAACGAGCCATTCTTCGATGAATGGCCCCTCTAGGGTAACTCTCACATCCCATAGTGGCCATTTGCCACGGGGGAATGTTGGATTTGCGCCAACAAACGCCAGCCAGAAGGCATCTCGGCCCCACGTCCACTGCTGGGAGTCAGCTGGTATGGTGATAAGCCAACCTTGAATCTGTTGACTAAGATTATCCCAGTCTTGGGAAGAGCGGTAGTTGAAGGCTCGGGGAAGCGGAACGAACGAAATAGGTAGCTCCTGGGAAGCGAAGTGATCTGTGTCAATATCGCCCTCGGGTGACCCGCACGACTTGGAGATTCAGACGATCAACGCACAGAGAGGACAGTACAGTAGCATATAACTTACCTTCAGGTCGGATTCGCCCGAGTGTAAAGAATGTTCAGAGTTGCATACGTTCCACGACACAGCCTCGATTACTGGCGAGGTGAATGAACGCAGCTCTTCGCATACAGAGACGGCAATCTGGATGGGCTACAAAGCATGGATATTAGATTAAAAGTAGAAAAAGCATAATTTACCATGTTTTCGTGGATCAAATGCCTTGGTAGAGTGCCAGGAAAACAGACAGTGACTAATATTGGCTGGAGTGAGGCATCTTGCATGTCCTGAATGCGAACTTCGGGGTAAATAATTGAAGTCTTCTCCAAAAAAACATCTCGTTTGCGCTGATTTTGCTGTTGCATGGCCAGGTTCATCATGGAGTTGGTAGCGTTCTTCAAGTTGGATGGCCTTGTTGAGCGTCCTGCAGCCACGTGATCGCTCATCCTTTGCAAATCCTAAGTCCCCTTTCACTGGCTCCGCGATCGTACACTCACACTGACGCTTCAAGCTTCAAGCACCATGAAGCCTCGCCGAATTTCAGCCCAAATTGACGGAGAGAGTGGGTGTTACATTTTTCATCATTTCTATGCTCACAGTCCTCACAGTCCTGCAATACTGCCATGGAACGACGTCCCGAGTCCAGTGCATGGTCTGTCCGAAACGCAAAGGCAGCTTCCGCACCATGGAATCCCGACACATTTCCGCCCATGTCAACACAGATATTCACATCCGTCATGCCGGACGCAAACGCTCCGGCCAAACGTCTCTTTCCCGGCCTAGGTTCGACACTCCCAAGATAACCCAAGGTGTCCCCTCAGGAGCGAAGGCCGCTCCCATCCCTAACATCCCCTCTTCTTCTGGGTTAGACGTTGTGACCGAAGACGCTGACATGGGGGATTCTGGGGCACTGACGGCTGCAGGCTGCGGGGATGGGAACCAGGTCTTACCTGGGTCCTTTGGGTACGAATCAGATCAAAGTCCAGATGACGAGGAACTCCCCATCTCACAACTCTGGGATGGGGGTATAAACAGCCGTGTTTTTCAGATAGGGGGTGGTATAGGGGACATCTTCGACCTTATACAGGCTGAACTCGCTAACAAAGACGTGCTTCCAATCGCGTCTGCAGTGCCCGTCAATGAAGCGTTGCATCCGGACAAATATGAAGATGATTTTGGCATCGAAATACAAGGTATGTACTCAGTACCATTTTGCCACAAAGTTTCTTCTAACCGTTGGATGAAAGATGGTGTGCCGTTCATGCACGAAGTCAAGAACAACTCGGACGTCCCAGTCGATAGCCCATACTACCCGTGGCCATCTAAATCAGTAATTATATTCCTATGATCCTTAAGGTAACACTGACTCTTCCATAGCACTTTATTACGGCGCTGCTGTTTGGTTCAGCCCGGCTGCCGTTCTCAGATGCTCAGAAACGAGCCATTCTAAGCTGGGCGAAGGAACTGAATGCCCAAGATGTTCCCTCTCTGTATGCTGTCAAAAAGTGTCACGAGGACGTCTCAAAACTTGTCGGCGACCCAACAGAAATGGTGAAATCAAAAAGTGGCAATGTATTCTATATAAACGACATTTCAAAAGCCATCGCCATGGTAAGAGGTCTCACGATAACTATGCAGCTGTACTGAAAACTCTGCCAGGACTATGCTAATCCACTCACGCGCTTCGCAATGCAAGACTACCCTGAAGATGCTGGACCCGGAATGTCGCAAGTCTTTCATGGCGACAAAATGCGGGTCGAAGTACCTTCCCCCCCGGCAGCTCGAGCTAATGGCAAGATATTTTTTGTAAATGAGCTCTTGCAAGACTTCGCAGGGAACTACTTTGTCCCTGAGCGCTTTTTCTATGCGTCCGACGTTCCTCCTGATCAGAATAAGCACCTGAGTCACGAAAGAGAGGTTTTGGCTTCTGGCCGAACAGTCGAGCGAACTGATGTATGTGTAAAACCTGAGTACCGAAGAGATCGACCACGCTAATGTTGTGACAGGCTGGATTCATTGTCAGTGATACACAGACAACTGTTCATGTGTCCACCTTTCAGCGCACGTTCCAGGATATATCCGAGTGTCCCAAGGAGCTTGCCTGCGGGCTAACAGGTTTGTTGTGATTCTCATGACGTCAACAAATTCTAACCCCACTGGTAGAGTCGTCAAAGAAGTTTGCGAAACTTGAGCCCCATCCACTGCGTGCAAAAGCAAGTGGTCGCATGGTGTACACTGTCCCCCTTATCATTTTCATGGACGACGTCTCCGGAAATGTGTCAAAACAATGGAATAAGCATCACGCGGTGTACATGTCAAATGCAAGTCTTCCCCGTGAGATGCTTGAAAAAGAGTTTTGTGTTCGGTTTGTGACCGCTTCACCACATGCCGCACCCATGGAATTGATGAGGGCGATGAAAGAGTCAATTTGGTAAGAAATCATCATCAAATTTCGCAAAATTTAACCTGTGTTTCTACAGCCGAGCCTCCGAATCTGGAGTTGAAGCATGGGACTGCCAAGGAGAGGAGGAAGTTCTCCTCATTCCGTACGGGTTGTTCGTTGCTGGGGACAATCCAATGCAAGCAGAGGAATGTAGTCACGCAGGATTGCAGTGTAATTATTTTTGCCGGACATGTGAGGTTGGTGGCACAAAAGCGCACAAGGAAAGTGAGAATGGGTATAATGCAATTTTCTTGGTATGCACGTATGCTACAATGATCAGCGGTATCATTAATAAGTACTCTACAGCCAGGACAGCCCCGTACTCCAGAGAAAACTGCGGCGGAGATTTCTCGACAAATTCAGCTCGCACTTGAGTCAGGTGCTGGAGAAAAGGTGAAATCAGCAACCACATCATCAGGTGTGCGGGATTCCACAACAAGCGCCATCGTCAATGCGCTCGTTGAGCTGGGGAAGAAACTGCGTAAGCCCAAGGCTGGAAGCGCTACACTACCTGAAGCAGAAGTCAAAGCGAGACTGCAAAAGGAACTGGAAGATTTGCTGCAAGGGGAATCCATACAAGACGCTATCAATCCACTCTTGGGTATGAAGGGTAAGAGTTCAACGTTCAACGTTCAATTTACAATCAGTACGCTGTGATTTACCACTGACACGTACTACTTAATCAGGCATGGATATTCACATGGACACTCCCACCGAGATCCTCCATACGGTTCTCCTTGGTGTCGTGAAATACTTTTGGGGGCAGACAGTTTATTTGCTCGAAAAAGCAAAGTTACTTGAGGTATTCCGAACCCGGCTTGATTCTGTTGAGAAGGACGGGCTAAAGGCACCCTACCTGAATGCCGAATACATATGTCATTATAAGGGAAGTTTGATAGGCAAGCATTTCAAGAGCTTAGCTCAAGTGATGCCATTTCTTGTTCACGACCTTGTTCCAAGGTCCGTTTTGGATGGTTGGACTGCAATTGGTGAACTCGTCGTTCTCATCTGGCACACAACTATCAGTGATATGAAATCCTATTTGGTAAATTTCTTGCAACTACTGACACACTCGGATCGATCTAATTCTGTTTGATGCAGGCACAGCTGACGAGGGCGATCAACGATTTTCTCAACATCAGCGCGACATGTGCACCCAGTATCCTTATTAGTAAACCAAAATTCCATTTTCTCATCCACCTGCCTGCCTATATCCAGCGCTTCGGTCCTGCCATCATCTTCTCAACTGAACGATATGAGTCGTTCAACCACGTTTTCCGACTTGCGTGTGTTCACAGCAACCGACTCGCACCAAGCAGAGATGTCTGCAAAACTTTTGCACGACAGGAACTGATCAAGCACATCACGACTGGCGGGTTCTGGTTCGACACAAAGAGCAGGGTGTGGGTTCGTGGTGGCTCCAAGGTTCTCGACTACCTAGCTGAGCACCCCGAACAAGCAAAACTATTGGGGATGCCAAAAGAATCCTCCGAGGAAGTTGGTGAGTCGCAAATTTGTCATGGAGACAGTGTTCACCCTCTGACCACCCGTGTCAGGGACGGCACGGGTTTTGTTGGTGGATGACCAGCAAAACAAGAAAAAAACACTGTCAGACCCAGTGCTGTGGTGCGACACGCACTGCGCAAGGATTTCGAGGACTGTCAATGAAGGAGTTCGCTACTACCAGGGGACCTCTCTGGTCACGACTGAGCAAGATGTACTGAAGCTGAATGGTCATGCGATCTTTCGAGACCCACGTTCGACAGCTGAAAAAAAAGTAAGAAATAAGCCCATTTCAGTAATCACACCATCTGATAAACAAATAGTTTCAAGTTGGGCGTGTTCGCGAGATTTTGGTCTCTACGGATGGCCAACGCAATGCAAAACATGTCGGGTTCCAGCTCTTTTCCTTTACTCCGGCTCTACACCCCTCCCTTCACTTGCCCTGCCTCAAATTAACTGACGAGGAAGTTGTTGTACCCGGGAAGGTAAATCTTTTTATTATGACTCAGAATCTCCTCCTTATTCACCCATCTTACAGGATGTCGTTTGTGTTGTCAACATCCAACACAACTGCGTCGATTCAAAGTGCACAGACACTGGTACCAAAAGGGTGTTTCAGGAGCGCATGGTGACTTCACAAACAGTTTCTGTCGTCGACCACAAGCCATCCCGTGATTTTTTCCTCAACACTTACGCACTCCATAACAACATTCACATTCGCACATTGGTCCCTCCAGATCTGCGAGAGACCCCTTTGCGGGTCCCGAACGTTGAGCAAGCACGCAAGACTGCTGTGCAGCAGCTGCATGCGAAGAAGAC
>KN825809.1:0-13208 GCA_000827395.1 Paxillus rubicundulus Ve08.2h10 | reverse complement strand
GTAACCCCCAGCTTATCCTGTCTTATTATCTTAGCACTGTTGAGGATTTCAGATGTAAGCTCACAGAGACCTGCTACTGGTCTGCTGTACTGATACATCTTCCTCCCATAGTTATCCCTTTGGTCACCCAAAGTGACCCTGGCACAGAAAACTTCGGAATTGCAAATGCCCAAACTAAGCTGTGGCAGATGCACAACCCAGCCTTGGCTGGTTTCGTCCAACATCAGTGGATGCGCAAGAAGAAGAACATTATGCTGGAGATAGCATGGTCACAACTCAGACGATGCTTTTCACCAGGATTTGAGGCCCTCTTGGAACAGGGCATGCAGGCAAGATGGTATGATGTCGACAACACTCTACAGCTGTAAGTGCTAGTAGTACAACCTTCATCGTGTGGGGTTGGTGCTAATAGGCGCCATATAGGATGGTCTTCCATTGGGTTTTCATACCCTGGTTGCAGGAATAATTGAATGTTTACCAAGGCCATGTAAACCTTGCTTGAAAGTGTTGTGATCGCAACAAGGTGCGTAGTCATTTTTGTGATATGGAACTCTATGGGATGACACTGAGTTGTACATATCTCAGGTTCTTCCTCATGGTAGGCCAGAGTAAATTCATACATCTCCCAAAGACTTTGGCACCTTGGACTTCAAGGTGGGTACTACTCCATTGGACTGCTGCAATCTCTAGCAACTAGCACCAACTATGCACATGACAGGTGACTGTGGACCCCACAGCCATTTAGCAGGTCCACAACATATACATCAAACCTGATCATCCAGTCTTCAACCTCATTCCTGAACCTCTCAATGCTTTCTTATGCAAGTGCTACAACGAATTGGGCTGTCCTGTGGTCGACCGTTCTTCAGTCTGGACTGTGTACCTTCAGCTCTATGCCATGATCCAATACCACACCAAAACCCCTCCTATCCTTGCATCAATTAATACTGAGAGGGAAGATGATGAACTCGCACTGCTGGAAGGTCTCCAGGACCTCCCATTTCTCAAGAGTGAGACACATTACTACATGGGCAGTGTAGGAAAGCATTAATTCCTACAGTCACAACTGCCAATCCCCACAAACTCCTTCGTTCTACCTGACTCACCAAAAAATACTACTGACCATAACATTAACAATCCACCCATAGCCACACGATGCCCGCTTGTGCACTGTGGTCCATCTGTCTTTTTACAGATTCCCATGTCCATGTCCTCTGGTCCTGTCCATCTTGTCAGTAAGCCCTTTATTTCTCTCCTTTTCTTCTTTTACTTTATTTCGAGCGGGTAAAGTCTCAGAGCCACTCTATACATACTTCCACCATTCTGTTGGCCCGTACTTTATGTTTGGACTTAGTTTGGCACCATTGTGGGAATATCCATACTATAAAAGTCTGTACTTAATTTCTGGAAACTCATCTTTGGTCACCACAGACTTGAGGTCAAATGCATGTAAGACCCAGATGAAACAATGCAAGTACCGATGCTCACACGACCCTCAATGCACATAAAACCTGTTGGAAAGCATGTCACACTCTCACCAATGGACTCTCCCTTCTTATTATCCTCTCACACGGAATCCCTCCTGGGTCGATAATTTCGCACCCCCTCCCCCCCCTTCTTAACACTATTAACTTAGTCCTGACCTACTAACACTAGGAAGGGACAAAGTACCATTTCAGCAGTGTGGGTGGTGGTTTGGGGTTGGGTAAGTACTTCATAGTTTTGCAAGCTTCATTGGTATCTTACTCATGGCATCCTCCTATTAGAGCCTGAACATGTGCAGGCACTGGAGAGCATGGAACAGGAGGCTGAACCAGACGTTGGAGTGCTTAATGAGGTCGACAAAGATCCAATCTTAATTACTGCTTTTTCTGACAATGAGGGTGGTGAGGAGGAGGGTTGGTGATACCATTGGTTACTGCTGCCCCACTTCTGTAGGTATCTTGAGGCTTGGAGAACAAACACGTTTGAGATTTGTGCGTAACAATATGATTGCAACATGAGCAAAAAAAAAAGTCCAACCCAAAACCTAGATCAATAGAGTGTTCGAGGTCCCCCGGTGCACCACTACCAAAGAAAGTAGTGCTGGCGCCTGTCCCAGTGGTCACATCAGCGCGGTTGTCCGGGTTTCCATATAGCTCTAACTCGATCAGGGTATTCGAGTCATGCGCCAACTTTGAACTGTCCTGTGATCTGCGCTGTTGGATATGTCCACTATTCCAACAAAGGCAGATCCGCTGAAATTCCGTTAACCTGTGCCAGAGCGTCTGACAGGAAGTCGAGTGGCAGCTCCTTGTATTTTGACTCCACCACGGAGACCAGTGAACCAGACCTTGCAAAGAACTGCACCGTGATCAACACCACTACTACCACTTGACGTTGATCCATAACCAAACAACAACCGTTCGATATGCACATATACAAACCACCCAACATCTTTTCTGTTAGTGGTGAACCAGACCGTCAACGCGGCGCCCAGCTCGACATCTCGGACAAAGGTGAAATGAACACCGATGGTGAGATCCAGCGAAAGCTGTTACCTATCGATGTCGTAGTCGAGTTTCAAGAGCTCACAGCTTTCGTTTTGTGGCAGGATGTCTGAGATCGACCACCTCCAACTTGGATGGGTCTCAGGTGGCGATGGACACCAGCAACTCACATGGATTCGAAGATGTATCAATCTCTGTCGATGGCGAACAGGTGTGGGGCACGTCAGTCGAGGCCCAACCCTCGGGAGGCGGTCTCCACAATGACGGCATCAGCAGTAGTGACAGCGACTCGGAATACGCTGACTGTCAAACCACGACCACAGAGATACCAGAAGTTGAGATCGGGCAAGTAAGTCGCATTGTATTGGCATCAGATTGCTTCTTTCATGGATGCTTATAGACACGTGCAGGTGGACGTGGACATAACAATAGCGTCCTCTGGTTTTGAAGGCAGCCTGGATCTGGCTTTCTCTATCGGGGGGATGTACAGGATCCTAGACCTGATCAACGAAAAGGGCACTGGTGGCTTTGGTAATGACCTAGACAAACACCACATTCTGTGCTGACCACTACCTCGTCATGTGCAGTCGAAAAAGTCATCATCGACCAAAATTCCCTTCGTGACTTTGTGAACGCGGTGTGCCCTGGCGCGTATGTTTCCTTGACGAAGGTCAACTTCAAAGCCCTCGATCAGTACATCGTGAAGCCTATCGGCATCTATGGAAGCAAGGAAGAGATCGTTGGGTTCCTGTCTTCCATCGGCCGCATAGATGAAAATCTGTGAGCTTTCAGTCACACTCCAGGCACATTCTCTTTGAAGACTCACCCCACATATTCATTCAGGGCGCAAGAGCTTTTGAAGAGCACCACTAAGTCTACCTCACTTAGACCGGGATTACGCTCTGGGTTATATGTTCTTCGACACCTGCAAAGGCCGGGTGACGAAGAGCTCTTTGTCATCTACTGGCCTGAAGACACCACTTGGGATGACTCAGCGCCGTCCAACGTCTGTCGAAACAGGGTGACATTTATGAGGTATGAGGAACAACTGCCCACAAACCAGCATTTTGATCTAGTCCCTAGGTATCTCACCAAGATGTGCGACCGGCTCTGGGCCTTGATATCTCCTGAACATGCGAAGGCAATGGTGTGGAACACGGATAGAGACGAGTATATCGCCGAAGACGATGACGGGTGTAGCCGACTGGTAACATTTGAAGTGTCAAAGAGCAATGAGCAAGAGGAGTCGGTAGTAACTCGCCTGGGCTTTCAGGTGAAGCTGACCCTACGCCGGAATCATTTTTTGCACTTACTTATGGGGTTTGATACAGACAACGTCAGAGTACATTACAGCGCCTAACCTGAGCGTCTCCAAAGACTGCCCGTTGGATGCCTCGCTATTCAAGCCCCGACTGTTGTTTGGCGAGACAACACAGGGCTTCCTAACGCTTCAGTACCAAGCCGCAACGACTGAATCCGTACCAATCAAGCCTGGTACTTACCACAGCCTGCGTCTCGAGAATCTTTTGTCAGTTCTCTGATGCATTTAGGACGTTGACTAGGTCTGAATTTTTATACATAGGAAAAACGCGGACCTTCAAATCAATGAATGTTTGGACGAGCGTGGGCTCGACATTCTTCTTGAATACAACCTGCAGACGCGCTATTCAGACGAGTGCCGAAAGTACAAGGACGATGTGGAGGCCATCAAGGGCAGATCTAATACTCGACGAGAAACGCAAGTATCCGATGCCGTCAAGAAAATCCGAGAGGATAGGTCTATCTCAAGACTAATGCGTGACAGAGTCATCGCAATAATACTCGAACAATTCCCGTTCGTTCCAGTCGATTGACCATCGAGAATTCATTGTCATTGACTGAGGTGTACTGACAGAACCTTGAAGATGGAGGAACTTGATCTAGCCGAAGATGGAGACGATGGATGGGACGTCACTGGTGAGTTCCGAATCCCGCCATGTGCCTAGGCTATGTACTGATACCAACTTAGCCGGCCACGATTCAGGCGCCCGTGGGGATTTGTTTGCTTTGTATCCCGAACTTGGAGTGGATATAGAGAAAATGCGGAACAACATTATCATCAAAGGACCTGATTTCAAGAAATGCAAGAAGAACATATGCTTCGTCTGTGGGCTATGGAGCCAGGTGAAAGACTGGAGCGGGGAGTACCGGGATCATGTCATCAACATCGCAAGCAACCCTGATTTAGAACAAGCAAAACTGGGTTTGAGAGCGGCCTGCAAAAAGGACGAGGATGGCATGTTCAAGTCGATTTTTAAAAGAGGCAAATCGTTGTTGGGCGCTGTTGATCATCCCACCCTCACTGAGTCGATGATCCAGTCTGCGGAGAACTCGCCATCTCACGGGGACGCGGAGTTCGTTGCGAACCTGGATAATATCCTAAATCAGCTACCGTCACTGGGGAAGCTTATTCACGAGGCGAAGCGGGCTTTAAACGAACAAATCCCAAAGATCGTTACCGGGTGTTGCAGGCACCTGACGAATAAAGCCCTGGACCTGCAGGAGAGTAGATGTACGGCGCACATCCAAAGGGAAGTAGATAGCCATGAAAGAGAAGAGCTAAGCGACTTGCGCAGAGGATTCATTCGTGCGCTCAATGCCTTGTCGCAAAATTCCCAATCCTCGTACGCTTCCGTTAAACACGCTCATTTATGAGCTGACTCGGGTTCTCTCAGCCAATGCTTGCTGATCATTGACTCTGTCGAAGATGTTCCTAAGAAGAGTCTATATAGTCCCTCGCGTATGCACCCACATGGCCTTCTACTTTGCTTCCTGGCTTCTGATCCACTGTCTCAGAATTTACTCTCAGTGGCACCACGAAGCGCCGGAAGGATCAGCACCAACGATACGATATCCATATCATGGGTTTGGACAGGCATGAACTCCATGAACTCCAGCTCAACCCGAGTTTCATTCCTGCTCCGCGATTCCATCGAACGCATATGTTCCGTCTATCACCCGACTTGGTGATTTCGTAAGTTCTGTGCATCATTTCCATTGTTCTCCCGTGGTAAAACCTACTGCAGGCGAGCTCAGTTGCTTGAGGGTGAAAATATCCTCTTGGCCGTCACGGACCGCCAGGGGGACTTGTATGTATACTATGAGAGTCTTACGACTATCGACGCTGCCCTATCGCGGGGTTCTGGAAAACAAATGCACAGGGCCAAAATTGGTCCAAACTTCCTTTTGGCTTTTGACGAATCAAAGCGAATGCTTTGCGTCGTTGCGACGTCTATGGTAGGATTCAGATTATCAGATGTGATGGTGTGCTGAAATCTGCCAAGCTTCAATTGCACACATTTGTATACGATGATGGACGCAGGTCTATGCAAGCTCGAGGAACACCGATACAGTTGAGCCGGTGGTACCAGGAAGGTGTCTACCCCTGCCATGCCTGTTTCATTTGTGGGAGCGAGGAGCTTTTGCTCGTTGATACGCAAGCACACGCCCGAGTCTTCTCCTTGGTGACTTTGCAGTTTAGGTTGGTAAATCTTTCCTTCCAACGACGCTGATAGTCTCACCCGTTGCCGTAGACCAGCTGTCTTGGACTTGAAGCAAATTCCGGTGTCGGTATACTCGTCCCCGGATGCGTCGTGCCTCATTGTATCACACCACCATTCCTCGAGGCTACGCCTCACAGCTTATCATTGGTCTACCTTCGGTACGACGGATGGCATCTCTCTCGACATTCCGCAGCTTCAAGTAGACGACCCTCTGTGTCTTACATCGTTGGTCAACAAAAACGCCGTACACCTACTCAGATTAGATATCGCCGGTCAACGATGCGAGTCCGTTGCATTGGACATCACGCGGAAAGTGACTGAGTTCACGTTCAAGGAAAAGGGCGTTCGGGCGTCCGCAACCAGCTCAACCAAGGTCACTGCCCACAATTCCCTCATCGACTGTCATGCCGACGTATGGGCGCGGTTTCCTGTTGTACCTGCTGTCAGTCGAGAAACTATATCGTCTGAAAGCCTGGGTAACAACAAATCAATCGTCTTTATCACCGATAGTGCCAGTGATCACGATCGCTACGCGCATCATTTCTCGAATCTTGTTACGACGTTCGAACGCACGACGAAGAAGCCAGGCGGTGACATTCTGAGAAGGATTTCAATCTCTGGTCTTCCGTTTTCAACCGCATTGGACGAGATACAGAATGATGCAGAATGGAACGTCTCGAAGTTCCTCGCAGGAGAATGGATTGTGAATTTCCTTTGTCTTATTCCGATTCACATTGCGATCACCAAGGAAAACCGCTTTGTGCCGCTCAAAGACGGAGTCTACTCCACTCCCCTCGAAAGATCGTTGCTTGGCGCAGATGTCAATCGGATCGTTGACTCACTCTCATTCGGATGGTATGAATCGATCTTCCAATCGTACATGTCAACCAAGGCTAGTTCCTGCCATACCTTCAGACCCTTCTGATCTGATCAGTACCAATAGCCAGTGAAAGTGGTTTCTTCGATGGGAGAACAATCGGTGGGCAAGAGCTTTGCGCTCAACCACCTTGTAGACACGTCCTTTGCAGGCTCTGCGATGCGGACGACGGAGGGCGTATGGATGTCTGTTACCCCTACTCAAGATGCTCTCATTGTAGCGCTGGACTTTGAAGGTATGTTGTCCAAACATCCATATTTCCGCACCTTTAAAACTTGATTTGTTTTCAGGCGTGCACAGCATCGAGCGCTCTGCTCAGGAAGATACGTTGTTGGTTCTATTCAACACTGCGATATCGAACTTGGTATGTGTTGTCGATAGCGACGCAGTTCGCCACTAACGATTGGGGCAGGTCCTCTTCCGCAATAATTTTGCACTGAGTCGGGACATCACAGGGCTGTTCCAGTCTTTCCAATCAAGCTCGACCGTACTGGATCCAGGCGAGAACCCGAGCCTTTTCAATTCTACGTTGATGATCATCATCAAAGTGCGTTGAAACCTCACCCGAAGCTGGTATACATGTATAAGAACCTCCTATCTTCAGGACGTCGTTGAGTCAGATACCAGGGAGATCGTTCGAGAGTGCGTTCAGGGACATCAACAAGTGTCGCTTCTTATGCTGTTTCTCACGACGAGGTTCCAGGTTCCAGTTGAAGTTCCAAAAAATCGTTCAAGACGAACAGGGATCTAATTTTATCACTCGCCTTCACAGAGGACAGCTTGGCATGCTTCCTTGGTTCGTGACATTTCACCTCCAGCGCGTGTACGATGTTCACACCTTACAAGGCCCGTCATCGAATCAAGAGAGTTCTACAAGCAATTCTCGGTCATTAGGAATAGGCTTAGCCACCAGCCGGTCACTCACAATGTTGCTGGAGAGTTTCTTCACTTGATGAAGACACTGATGGCAAAGTTGAAAGTGAGTTTTTTTGTCTGGTGAACGCATCGGGCGTTTGTTGACTGATATCCCATAGGCCAATGATTGGGGGGCATTATCTCGTACGGTTTCATGACATCTGGAATCCCATATCTCTAACACATAGTCTCCAGAGACGATGGCAGCACATCGTGCCCAGCTCCTTTTGACCCTTCTGCCAACAGCTCTGGAGTATGGTCTTCAAGAAACAGAGCCTGAGATCGAGCCACTCAAGGTTTTATTTGACCTCTTAATAATGTCGAGATGAGCCTCACATACACACGCCAGAATCTGGACACCGACGAAACCATCGGCGAACATGCTAATTACCGTTTCTTCTTGGCCACAGGCCACGTTCATGATGTTCCTCGCGAAAACACGCTTTCTGTTCTTCGTCAGACTTGGGTATTAACATCTTCTCGCCAACATGTCCCTGATCCGGAGTGGGTCGACGGCCTGTCGCAGCATCTCGAGACCATTGTCAATATGCGGATTGAACATGTGCATGAGTGGCTTGCTGCCAACACGTCCCGCTTCCAAGCAGGTCATGCCAGCATCGAGGATGTGAGCAGGACATTCGAAAACGACACAGTGGACTTGAAGTCGAACGTTACACTCTGCAAGCTGCAGTGTAACTCCTGCCAGCTGCTCTGTGTCAAAAGTCGGTTCCATCAGGGGCAACACGAGTGCCAAACGGATCATTCTTGTATCCACGAATGCGACTACTGTCTCGACAACTCCGAAAATAAGGGATGTACCATATCGTGAGTGACGGAGTTCAGCAACGCCGACGATGCATTGACTTAATGATCATATCATGCAGCGCTGGCCACCCGGGAAAACATATGTGAGGCTTCTGGACCCCATTTCTGTTCTGATCTCATAGACGACCCTAGCTGCATGGTTGGTGCTCATCTGTGTGGTCAGCCGTGTAGCATGATTGGAAAGAACGGCTGCTTGGAGCAGTGCATCAAGGTGTGTTATCTCAACATCTATCTCAGCACCCGTTAACCACGTCGTAAGGTAACGGATCACGCAGACGGCGGCCATGAGTGTGCGGCTACAACGCATGCATGCGGGGAGGTCAGTGCATATCCCGCGGAAGTTACAAGCTCATTGGAACTCACCTTGAAACAGCCATGTGATCTAACAAACCTCCGTTTGGCGGGTGGTAGACGTTATTCATGTCCAGAGAAGTGTCATATCCCTAGGTGGGTAGACGAGAAGTGTATCCTCAGCTGCCGCTTGGCCTAAAGGGTTGGACAGCGACGTCGAGCATGACGAACACCGTTGTGATGCTCGCCTTTGCTCTGTCATCTGTCAGCTTTGCAAACGACTCTGTTCGAATACCGATCACATGCATGGCTTGCGACCTGGCGCGACTCATCTTTGCGGGTCAGTCTCCTCTCCATAATACATTAATGAATCGTGGTGGCTCATGCTTCGAGTCACACCTGGACAGGCAACCTCATTCTTGCGAGGTTGTCTGTTCTGCACGCGGGATCTGCGAGATAGAGACTGCACCCCACTCTATCGAAGCCACATTTACTGGGAGACATGAGACGTTCCAGTACACCAAGGTAATTGTTCTGTTTCGCCCGAGTTTCCTGCCACGAAGCTAATCTCGAATGTGCCCCAGTTCTCCCAAGGTAGCGACATTTGGTTGATTCTGAGAGTTGCTTGATGACGCATACTATCTACTAGTATCGAAACGCTTGAAATGCGTCAAAGTGATCCCGCCTGGCGAAATTCAACATGATGGGCCTCATACTCACAGTCTCAACCCCAAAGTTGTCCATTTTTGTCAGGCTAGGTGAGTCGATGTAGTCACGATGTTGATCCTGGTCGGGTTCATTCGGATATACCCAGATGCAAGTACTGTAGCTACTTTTGCACATTGCCGCTCGGTACGTCTCGTGACAAGCCCTTGCGGTCGTTCAACGCTAATGAGTCGTTTTCTGTGCAGGTCATGCGCAGCAGGAACACGATACTCGCCACGGGTCAATGTCACAAAGTCGCTGGAGCATCGATGGACCTGAGGACGTGAGTTTGGAAATCGCAGGGCGTCGGTTCTCATCCAACGATGAAGGCGCCCCTATGATGTGCAATCTTTTCTGCCAAGCGATGGGTAGACACGTCCATATCGCCAAATGCCGTGTCGACGACCCAGCTACTTGTAATGGGAATGACCAGATCCAGCATATCCACAGGAGATTGCACCCCGACCCTGATGACCCAAAGGATTTCGTGACTCACAGCCTGTTTTGGCAAAGAGCTGGTAGGGTGTTCGTGTCTACTTTCTGTCACCAGTCTGATTCTTTGGGCCAGGATTTAAAGATCCCTATTCGAGAGAGGAACAGGTGAATTTCGAGAAGTGGTGAGTTGGATGTTAACGGATTTTTTATGGTGCTCATCAAGTCACAGTGATGCGATGTGCAGTGGTAAGGTTTTCTGTCTGGCAAGACGCATACAAGCTGAACAAGGGCGCGTAACGAAGGGCCTGAGCATTCCGCAGCAGCCGGGAATCCTGCTCAGCCTTCTTACTGCACCTTACCGATCTTTCATGCGCCTCGCAATCCTGTGGGACTGGCACCTGCCATGGGCTATGTGTCCCATGATGGACATGAATTTTCTTGCAGGAACCCAGTTGTCATGCAGCAAGCGTTTCATGTGTGCGTTTTCTGCCCTATCACTACTGTCAATTGCCTCGCTCAATATTTGCTTGACAGTATCTTCGTCATTGACAAGTATGCCCGCCCTACGATCTTTCAGCCCAGCGACTGATCACATGCTTGCGATAGGTCAGGCTCCATGGCCTATGTGGACAGGCGCCCACTCCGTGACACACCCGCATCAGCGAGCATTGTTCGTCATTCGGACAATAGATTCGGTGCTGTGCTATCATCCTTGTACAGTTTCTGGCTTGCCCGGGATGCTGCCATGAATGCCAGTGCACGTGGCGCTCGTAGAGATACCTATAGTGTGATCTTGTTCGACAGCGTGGTCACACAGGCGCTTTATAATGATCTAGAAAGTAACTCAGATCAGCTCTTGAATATTCTCCTGCCTTACCGTGCCCACGGCGGGACCAACTTCGCGTCAGCAATTCAAACAGCACAAGATGTCATGCAGCGGGGCTGGAGTACCGAAAGGTTAGTTAGTATTCCCAGAGTTTGGAAACACTGGGCTCATCGACGGTCAAGGACTCCCGTGATGATCTTCCTCTCCGATGGCGAATGCCACATCCAGGACCAAATAACTCAGGCCTTGTGCATGTCGGCGACGCAGCTCGGGTATTATTTCCATTCGGTGTTGATTAAGTTACCACCATTTACTTATCAACCAATTATACAGGAAGCCTCTGTCGTTCCATGCTGTATCCTTCGGCCAAGACAACCATTCGTCAACTTTACGGCGCATGACACAAATCGCCCTTGAAGCGCAACGCAGGGCACCTCGAGACCCGCTGTTGCCAGCTGAAGCCACTGTTCAGTCGTCGTATAGCGAGGCTCTCGATACAGTAAGTGAGAGTCGAGCATCACGGGACCATATTGTTTTCAATCATGTCCTGCAGGTCCAACTCGCAGAAACATTCCTCGGAATAGCACAGTCACTCAGCAAGCCGAGAGGGTCTTTGATGATCTGACCTGTACGGAGCGTTGTGTTGACAGTAAGAAATCTGGACCCGAGAGTTCAGAAGAAGTTGTCATGAGTTTGTATACTACACACCTTGTGCCAGTGAAGATTCTGTAAACTTGTAACATTGTTGATTGCTCATTTGGTCTTGAGACAACATTTCAGTCAAACATCAAGTATCTCAGCCTATCTGCAGTTGAACCAAAGAATCACAGAGGACACCTGGTTTTCTGAGTTCTCTTCGGTGAGGAATCTGAGATATGTATCAGTATCTGTTACTGCTCCCTGAGTGTGACAAAGTACAGTGAACTCCAGAACTGGAACACAAACTCTGGAAACTTGAAAACCTGAGATCCATGGCTCCACTCTGAAATCCATCTGTAGCTGCTTGGAATCACAGAATCTGCTTGGGGTCCATCCAGAACTCATACAGACTGTTGCTATATTGTTTCATCTTTTCCTTATTATTTCTCCCAAGCTTCCAGGAGTATTCCTATTATTATCTTGCATCACTTGACCTCATATCCCATATCTATTCATGTTCATGTTCCTAATCCCTTGACATTATTAGTGAGTGCT
This sequence comes from Paxillus rubicundulus Ve08.2h10, assembly GCA_000827395.1. Lineage (NCBI taxonomy): Eukaryota > Fungi > Basidiomycota > Agaricomycetes > Boletales > Paxillaceae > Paxillus > Paxillus rubicundulus. The sequence continues at coordinate 1,109 of KN825809.1, read as the reverse complement.
TCTCTGCCCATTCCACTACACATATATATTTACTTTTCCCTTTGGATTCCTCAGTTGTTCTTTGCCCTCCTTAGGCAGCAGCTGAAGTGAGTTCACTTTATACCTGTTTACTACTCCTAGCTAAAAGTGAAGCACAGTGTGGCATGCATGGAGGAACTTGAAGAATCTTGAGACAGATGCCTTGGGTGTAATGAAGAGAATTTTACTGTCCCTAGCCTCTGAGGCCAAAGTTTTGAAAGAGCATGTTGGCCTAGTAAGTAATTATTTACCTTGACTTTGTGTGTCTCATCTTCTAAGTTCACTAGCCTCCTGTAATCTATAAATAATTGACATTGAGCTCACCATCATCCAATGTTGACCTTTTTTTGCAAGCTGCATCAATCAATCTTGACCACAAGTAATGTGACTGCCACATCAGCATAGTTAGAATCCTTTATCAGTTTTCAGTGTTCCACTTATTTTCATGTGCACCCACCAATTCTTGGCCACAGATCTGTTCATTTTCAGCCCCACCCATGTGTTTTCACTGCCAGTCATTTGTTTTCAGCCCCACCTGTGTGTTTTCACCCCCACCCATTTGTTTTTACCCCCACCCATTGATTTTCAGCCTCACACATGTGTTTTCAGCCCTGCTGTCACATTTTCACCCCCACCCATGTTCACCCCCACCTGTTTGCTTTCAGCCCCCCCATGCATTCTTAGCCCCACCCATTCATTTTCAGCCCCACCAGCACATTTTTACCCCACCCATGCATTGCTGACCCCACCTGCTCATTTCTGACTCAATCCACTCCACTAGCTTTCAACACATATTACATCTCCTGATGTGACTGTGTAGCTGTAGTATGTTTACATGCTTTGTGATTAGCTACTTGAATATAGTTATTTGTTATGCATTTATACTTGTTGACAAAATACAGTGAACTCCGGAACCGGAACACCAACTCCGCTTTCCCGCAACCCGGAGTTCGTACCTCCGCTTTCCCGCAACCCGGAGTTCGTACCTCCGCTTTCCCGCGACCCGGAGTTGCGGCGCCCGCTCGGAATCCATGCGGACTTTCATCACATCTCATTATTCTCTACTCGTCATCACTCCTGAGCCTCCAGGG
>KN825808.1:0-13215 GCA_000827395.1 Paxillus rubicundulus Ve08.2h10 | reverse complement strand
ATGTAGTGGAGTGGGTGGAGAAGCGCTCGCTAATGATAATAAAGGGGACAGGAACAGGAACAGAAGGGAAATGGGATTAAGTGATGTAGGAAAATGATGGAATGCCCCTGGAGGCTCAGGAGTGATGACGAGTAGAGAATGATGTGATGTGATGGAAGTTCGCATGGATTCCGAGCGGGCGCTGCAACTCCAGGGTCGCGGGAAAGCAGAGTTGGTGTTCAGGTTTTGGAGTTCACTGTATTTTGTCACTCTGACCCTCCGACCTCTGACCTCCAATAACTCCTCCTATTACTCTGTACTGCTGTCACTCCACTCCTCTGCTCCTCATCTTCGCCCTTCATAAATACCGGACTGAACTCGGACAAGGGTGCAACACATAAGTTGAAGCCGACATCTGCTTCCGCCTCCGACAACTCCAGACAGCCCGGAGGACTTAGCATCTTAACATTAACTAGTAACTTATCATTCTGACATGTTGACTTGACAAGCCAAGGATGAGCTTATGTATCACGTGCTCAATGCATTCTGTGCTGCACTACAGATTCCAAACCAATTTTACCAGACTAGTTGTACCCAAGTATTTAGATTTGCAATCTAAAATTAATGAACATTACACTACCCAACATTACAATGCCTTCTGAGAAGCACAAAACAAGAGACAAACCTACTCAGTATAACCAGCCTGAAAAGAAGCAGAAAAATACACAGGATATTCCTTCAACTTCTCCTCATTCCCACACTGGGACAACCACCATCTCAACTATCTGATGCTGAGAAGGTGCTGATACTATAACGCTCTCCAGCAATGCAACTGTGTGTTTGGGGAGCCATTATCACTCAATGAGATACTAGATCCTGCTGAGGAATGAGACATAAGCAATTCTGACTCCAGCACCAAGCTGTCAACTGATGAGGCAATCACAACTTCTGTTTGTCAGGAGATGGCAGTTACCAATGGAGATGTGATTGAGGTGGACTCAGACAGTGACAATGACAATGGAGATTCAGGTTCCACCCTCACTTGTGAGAGTGCTCTCAAACTCTGTCAGCAGCTCAAGAGTGTATGTCTGGTATTTGGGGATGCTGGATCATCACTCAAGTTATTGAGAGAACTCTGGGTATTTTGAGCTCACATACAATGGGAGGAATTACTTAATGCTAAATAGACATCTCTTGACACATACTTTACTCATTACTTTATGGCTACCCCCTGCACTGCACTGTATGATAGTGTTTTCATGTCATGCTTTTGGCAGGGGTCACCATTATGTCACAGTGTGTCACATTGTTGTGTTGTATATTTCTGGTATTGTATAAGCTTTGTGGTGGTCCCACCACTATACAGTATGAGCAATTCAACTGTACAAATAATTGAGGCATGCATGTGAAGGAACAAGCTCAAGCATGTCAGAAAAATCTAGGCACAATAATGTGTTGTTGTATGTAATTGTAATGGGGGTATTTTTCCTGGTACATAATAATGCAATTTTGATGATGAATGAAAACCCTTTAATGGGGGACATAGCCTTGCAGAAGCCATTATCACTGTGGGTGGCTTAATTATGTTCCCTGATAATTATAATCTTATCACCAAGGGAGGGGGTCAAATTATAATTCATTACCAGGCACTAATATACCAGGGGGACAAATGTTAATGCACCACTACTAATTTTCATTCCACTTCCAATGTCTTCCATGCTCAACAATGCAACAGGTCTCATTAAAACTGTTGATTAGAAGTCCCTAGCACAGACATCATATTCCTCTGTATTTACAAACAGTAACTATCCAATTTGCAGGTCCAGGCATGGTAGCAAATATTCTAATAGTGATGTTATCGCTGATCCTTGATGTACATGTTGATGTTCTCCATCATGATTTGGAAGCCATAGAAGCAGTGTGCTTCTGTGGCTGGGACCTTGTCAGGAAATATTTTCCTAGGTTTTCATTGACAATACTGTCCAAGGCAGCGAAGATGGGGGCCTCATCAGAGAGATGTTCCACTAGGTTCTCATCAATGATACCATCCAAGGCAGTGAAGATGGGGGGTTCTCATTGGGAAACATTCCACTAGGTTTTTGTTAATGATACCATCTGAGGCAGGGAGGAAGGTGAGGATGTGGGAAATGAAGTGGGTGTCGCCAGCAATGCCATTCGAGGCAGCAAAGCAGGGGAGGACATGGGGGACTCAGATAAAGTGGTGCTCATTGTTGTTGGGATGTTGGTTACTCTGAATCCTGGACCAGTCATATATAACACTGCTTGAGGTAGCAAAGGTGAGGATGTGAGAAATGAAGTGGCATTCATTGTCATTGCCAGTGAGATGATTCTTCCAGCCACAGGTATGCGAGTCCTTCAAGAGGTCCAGGTCATCTTCTTGGTGGCCTAAAAGGATGCCTTGGCCTTCTTGTACACTTGCTAGCTACCTCATTGACATTTAATTATTGGATCTGGAAAATTAAACATGCATAATTGTTTTAACTAGAGTCTAAGAAGTGGAGGTGACATACTTATGGACCAACCCAGATGTTGAAAGTCTGTCTAATAATAAGTCTGACAGGTCCTGTCAATGGACCTTGGACCATCAAGAATGTCTTCTGATTTTAAATCAGAAGCCCAGACCCATCAATCAACCTGAATCAGTCTGAATCAGATTCAGTAAGTGTAATAACTATATGAGCTAGGAATTGATGGAAAGTCTAAGGGCTGTTGCAGTGCGATGAATGATGCAGGGTTGTATTATAATGATGTTGTAGTTTCTGTGGTCATTGTGGTCGATTGAGGATGGTGTTAATGAATGTTAATGGTTTGAGTTCAAGAAAAAATGGCCAAGTCCACAAGCACCCATAATAGCAATGGATTACTAATACTATACAGAAAATGTAATCATCATCTGACTAAGACTGTCAATGATTCAGGATATTATAATATATTATAATTAGTATTTACAAGAATCATTGACAAGGCATTGAATGCATGGTCCATGAAGCTGAAACATTTTCTTTGGAGGATGAAGCCAGCCATAAACATGTTGAATTGCTCACACCCCTCCTCCTTTGTCTTTGGGCTCAAGTTGAAACTCAGTGACCAATTAGGGATTGGTCCCTAAGTCTAAGATGGTAATTAAAAACTTGAGGACAACAACAAGAAGACCATTCTTGCTGTTATCAAGGGAGTGACAGAGTGGATTGAGCATGGATGATGATGAGCCATACTTTGACCATGATGAGCTCTAAGAGTTGAGTAGACACATAGTTGTTGATCACCTGCATTAACAGCAGTGTCACACAACATCAGACCACAGAAAATCACACTATATTGAGTACCAGAAGCATAAAGAAAGTATGATGTAGCAGTAGACAAAGCCACTAATAGCCAAGGCTGAACAATGATCTGTTAAAAAGGGGCATAAGGAGGTAAATCAATGACATACAATAGTGAGGAAGTGATTCAGATGCAAGACAAAGCCTGAGTATACCAGTGACACTGCTAGTTCTTGTCCATGTTCCCCCCCTGTTCACAGTGTGACTGTGTGTGACATGACATCCAGCATGTTCCTGGCCTTCAAGTTCACCTGTAGGCATGGCTGGTTGGGTAGCCTTCAAGTTTGATGCCTCTCACTTCCCAGCAGCAGGGGCTTTACCATTCTGAGTTGACACAGATGGTTTTGCCCTGGGACTGAGGGAAAGGTTGGATACTTCTACATGCAGTTCAGAGGTGAATGATATAGCCATGGGTGCCCTTGGAGTCATTGTGACTGAAGACATTGTACAAGAGCTCGACACCACTGGGACTTCAACCACAGCCCCAAGCATCAATAATGAGTTGGAAATAGAGGCTGGAATGATGGCATCAATAGTATGAGTTGTGGTGATGTTTGTTGTTGTGGTTTGTGGTTCAGGTTCAGCACTGTGCAGATCACCAGGAGTGTTCCCTAGCTGCACTAAGATGTTGTCTTCCCACAAATTGGGAACATCCTGGACTGAGGCTGGTACAGATGATGAAGGTGCAGCTGCCTTTTTACTGAAGACACCTTCATTGAAACAGTTCAAAATGTCCAATTCTCAGGCCTTATTCCCAGGCTTGAAAAGGAGTTCCAGGTAAATTTTGAAGTTGTACTGGTAGCAAATACCTGTCTCTCCACCTTCAGGTGTTAGCTCAGGGTTGTGTGACAGTAAAAACCAGGCCTAGACAACTCACAGGGAGATTAGGAACAATTATAATGTAGATGAAGGATTTTTTTAGTTACAAAGATTGGCACACAGGCAACCATACCCTCTGTAACATTGAGCACACCAATCTGTTGACCTCTGCCCTTTGGGCCAGGTTGTCTCTTCTCTGTGAGGACACTTTCCCATACATCATAATGTGGGTGATCTAAGAGACATTGTATTTATTTAAATTAGCATCTGAATCTAAGAATGTGATAGCATTAAGAAATGGCTAGTACATACATTCACAAGGACCAGATTATTGAATAGGTCTCTGGAAACCATTGCATGTGGGTCTGGAAAGAGGATGGGTGTGAGTGGGGTGTATTCATCTTTGTCTGCCTTCCTGAGCAACACCAGAAAGTCTTCATGCTTTTCCACCTGAGCTTTTGGGCCAGCAAACACCATGGGATCCAGTTTCAAAGGCACAAATAGGATGGCCACAGAGTCCTTAAAAACTTTGAGTGCATTTGACTATTCAATGTTAACTGCAGACAAAAGCTTTGGTACACAATGCTGGCTAGTGCCTATAAATGATATTTACAAGCTGTAACTCACCACAGATTTGAACTGGGAATGGATTGTCATTTGTTTACACAGCTCCTCAGGCATCATCACATAAAGCTCGGCCTGGTTACCAGCAGCCTGGGATTCTGCAGTGCTCCAATGCAAAGGGCTTAGAGGGTTGATGTCTGACATCTGTAGGCAAATTGGAAAAAGGTTCTTAGGAACCCAGAGGTGGTACAAGACACAGTATTTCTTTCCTGCTGTGGTGATGTTGCTGTCAACCAGGCCTGTAGCCTTAAGAGCATGTGCTTGGGTGTGAGTAGGTATCCTAGCAGCTAAGGTGTTGTACTTCTTTAGTTCATTTAGGTTAGCTCAGGCTTGTGTAAGTTGACAAAAACTATAATAGGGCAGTGATTTCCCAGACTACTAGGGATTAGCTAGGAGTAGTAGATAGGTATAAAGTAAACTCACCTCAGCTGCTGCCAAAGAGGGGAAAAGAACAACTGAGGAATCTGAAGTGAAAACTAGGTATATATATGTAGCAGAGTGGGCGGAGAAGCGCTTGCTAATGATAATAAAGGGAACAGGAACAGGAACAGAGGGGAAATGGGATTAAGCAATGTAGGAAGATGATGGAATGCCCCTGGAGGCTCAGGAGTGATGACGAGTAGGGAATGATGAGATGTGATGAAAGTCTGCATGGATTCTGAGCAGGCACTGCAACTCCGAGCAAATCCACCTGGCGGCGGAGTGGAGGTACGAACTCCGACATTTTGGGAAAGCGGAGTTACGAACTCTGAGGTTGCGGGAAAGCGGAGGTACGAACTCCGGGGTTGTGGGAAAGCGGAGATACGAACTCCGACATTTCAGAAAAGTGGAGTTGGTGTTCCGGTTCCGGAGTTCACTGTATTTTGTCATAAGTTCCAGCTGGGCAGTGCCAAGTGACTGTAATGATAGAACACAGTTTAAATTAAATTGGTATTAGTATAGTCCAAGATAATGGATTCAGACAAACCTTGCAAAGCTCTTGGACATCTGCCTCTGGACCTGGGATGTGCATGATTCTCCATACCAGCTCCAGTTCACCGTTTTTGACATCACTTTGTGAGCCTGAGCCTCGACACCCTTGCTCCTGTCACTCAGACTGTCATTGCCAACAGCAGCAATTGTGCTCCTGAAATCTTCCAGCATATCTAGACTGTAGGCAGGTAGATTGTGTTGTTAGTGTATTAATAATGAAGGCAAAGTAGTAGGAGAGAGGACAATACTAGTGCTCATGAGGAGGGGAAGGAAGTGCAGATGTTTTTCTGTGCCCTACCAAGTCCACATTAGTATCAATTGCTTGTACAGTTAAGATTCAGACTTAGCAATGACCACACGTCCAGCTATGTCATAATGTTGTGTGCTCTAGTGATTGACTGTGTTGTGGTCATTTAGGCTGGAACTTGGGCCAGAAATGAATGAGTAATATTAGATCCATGCTGGTATCATCACTTACCTGTCCTGTGCACATGTTTACAGCAAAGCAATGACACATGACATAATCTAGAGGGAGTTGGAGTACAGAATGAATGCGAAAGGGACCACATTATCGACATTGGGGAGGCAAGACTTTGGATTGATACATGAATTACAACACAATTAAAACACTCTGAGCAAATTAGGGTATTACAATTTAAAATGTACTTGTATGTCCCACTACCATTCACCTGTCCAGGGCTTGGTGCAGAAGTGCTTGTAGTCAACACCATCATGTTTGAAGAGGTGCTGTGCATCCCAGACAAAGTGGGGTGCAAGGATGGGGTTTGCCAGCAAATCTAATGCCCAATCCCACAGAGGTTGAAAGTGGAGGTCAAAGGTTTTCATCTCCTTTTTGTAAAGAGTGGTAACATTGAGTTTCGAGAACTAAGCACATATCTAGAGTAGTTAGCATAATTCAAACAACTAGCTAAGGTATGGGACACACTGGGGTCAGCTCAGCTGCCACATTATCCCAAGCCTTGCAAAGGTCAGCTTCATTCTTGAGGGTGACTTTGGCTTGTCCTTGAGACACATGTGCAATGAGGGAGAGAAGTCCATTGATTTGAGCTGCATTAAGCCTGGCCTCCAAGGTGATGTCTGTAAACTTGAAGTTGCCAGATTCATTGTATGGGTGCCAGGGCTCTTTGTTGGGGGCCATGTTGTCAACATCCTGCCTGAAAAACTCCTCAAATGACTGAAAAATATGAGGGTGCTGGCTATGAGGGTGGTATTCAGTCTTGAATTTGGGGAGGTGTTGTCCAGTTGATGCAGGAGCCCAGGACTGGGCAGTGGCTGGATGTAAGTTGTTCACCATTGAAATATTGGGTGCAGCTGCTGGAAAAGTGTGGTTAATATTACTAATGGCTGCATTGCAGCAACATGGCATGGGGCTTACCTGGGCTGTGTGCAACATCACTTTCATTAGGTTTCCATTGTCAACAAAAACCCCCAATGGTCCATCAGAAGGCAGCCTCAGCAGGCTGAGGGGTCCAGTTGGCACTAAAGAGGTCAATATACTGTAAAGTGTACTGAAAATGAAAACATTGGACACTGGTTACTTACTAGCACCTGTTGGAATTGTCAGATATTCGTTTGCAGCTGGTTCAGCCCATCCAAGTTGTGATGTGCCAGCCTGTGAACTTGCTAATTTGGAGAGTGCATTGCATTGAGCTGCTTGATGACACATCTAACCAGTTAGCCAAAAATTTCATGAATTATTGAATCAGCTCACCTTGTTAAAGATCTTTCTCATATTTATGGTTAAGCCACTATTGTTCCCTGACAGCTTGTTGATGCTTCTTGCAACTTGCCTTGTGCTTCTTGATGCCTTGAGGCTTGTATGTCTTGTTGCAATACTGGCATTGTATCTGGACATATAGTGTTTTATCTGTGTAGTTATACTTGACTTGAGTTCTGTGTGAGGGTACCATGGCAAGAGATAGAGGGGAAGAGGCAGGGAGGAAGCTGGGAACACATTGATCAGATGGCTCCCACATAATATTATCATAACACTCAAACATGTGTGGTTGATCATGTGGTTACCATGCTTCTTTGATCATCTCACAGAACTGATAATGGAACATTCTGAATTATCACACAGAATCTATATTTACAATGACATTTCAAGGTGCCTTATAAGGCCATGCATGCAATCATAAGGCTATGGTAAGCCAGTGGCATTGTAATGGAGCTCAACTTTTTTACAACACATCAAGTGTCACACCAACATCACAAATCAGCCCAATTTAGATGACAGCTGAAAATGGCCCTTGGTCTAGAGCCCCTATGCCATGCAGGCCCGGCCTGGCCTGCTCAGGGCTTCAGGCAAAGCATCAGAGGCACACACAACACTAAACACTGGCAGCAGCAAATATATTAGGGCAGGCTTGTGAATGATGAAGTAGTCCTTTCTTCCTTTCCCCCCACCAATAATGCCTCACATATCTGTCAGAACTGAACTCTTCAGTGAATTAGAACATGCTACACAACTCCTGCTTGAGCATCAGCTTCAAGCCTCATCCCCTAATAAATACACCAGCAATTACAATATGTCAATCCTCACATTCAGCCCCATTTCACCCATTTCACCAATCTTTCCACTATCTGATTCTGAAAATGACAGTGACACCAATGAGCCTAACTCCCATCATGATCCTGCTGCCATGCTGTGGCTCCTATTGTGTGGCATTGAAGCCCTTATTGATGAAGTTGACTGTGCTCAAGTGCTTAATCCACCTCTTGCTTCAATGATGAAGTCCTCACAGCGTCATCTACTGGAAGATTTTGCTGACCATCACCCTCATCTCTTCCATCAATGGTTGAGGGTAAATCCTGAAATATTTGATGACATCCTTAATCAGATTAGTGATCACCCCATCTTCTCAAGTGGTGGATCAGAAAATTGCCAACTTCCCATTTCTATACAGCTAGCAATCTTTCTCAATGGTGCTGGCCATTATGGCAATGCCATCTCACCAGAATATGTCACACAGTGGGCTGGAGTCGGTACTGGTTCCATGTATAATTGCACCAATTGTGTTATGGTTGCAATCTTGGATCAACATGACACCTTCATACAGTTTACAGGTCTTGATTCAGAGGATGTGGCATGTGCTTGGGTCTACACACAAAACCATTCATGTCCTGAATGGCACAATGGCATCTTCGCAGCAGATGGATCTGCCTTCCCTATATTTGCCAAACCAACAATGCATGGTGAAACATTTTTTGACCATAAATCAAATTACTCTCTAAATTGCCAGGCAATCATATATGAATTTATTGGAATATTTGCTCATTTACCAATTTTGTAGTTGGTCATATTGCCCCATAATTTGCTAATTGTGGATTATGGACTTGGATTTCTGGGAAGTGTCCATGATGCATATGCATTCCAGCATACCAGGACATCAAGGAAACATGCTGAAGTGCTTGACAATTGGATATGGGCTGACAGTGCTTATCCATCAGAGCCATTGTGTGTGGTGCCATTCAAGAAGCCACATGGGGGATGGTTGACCCATGATCAAAATATTAATACTTTAAATTGATTCCTTTTAACAGTAAAGTGTTCCCCCATATTTCTGTGATTTAAATTGAAAATTTTAAATATAGATCTCTGTGTGTGTTGAGCATGCATTTGCTGCCTTGAAGGGACATTTTCAGTCCTTACAAGAGCTCTGCCACCTCATTTGAAATGAGAAAGAGTTGCAGTATGTTATCCACTGGGATAACTGCTGTCTCATTCTGCACAACATGATTATTCAATTTGAGGAGAGGCAATATGGACCTTCTGGTGAACTTCCTAACCCTGTTATGCTCACAACTCAGTGGACTCAAACTGAGCATGAAGGATGAGAGGGCAGGGGACCAGAGGAGTCTGACAGTGATGGACCTGTTGGTGATCAAAAATTATATGGATCAACTGGTCAGAACTTCCACAGAAGCCTTATGACTTTGCTGTTTGAATCTCCATTCACTGACATAGTTTCACACAATGGAGATCACAACGAGTAGTCGTTGCACAAAGCTGGGATACATGCATAGAAAAACATCTTCAATACTACAAAAACAACAAGCATGGACATCATGACACCTTAGGCCAAGTATGCTGACTCCTTGGTGGGGCCCCCCTGCTGCAATTTCATAACCTCTGCCTGTGCCAAAAACATCCTTGCTTGTTGCTTGAAAATGTCAGATTCTGCTTGCTTGAGTCTGATCTGAGCCTTGACATGTTCTTTCTCATGCTGATGGACAACGGCAGCATTTGCAAGCTCAGAGTTATGTAACTCATGTTGAAATGAATGGTTTTCTGCAAGGTGTCCGTGATCATACTTCAGGTGAAGGGACTCAAGCTTGATGTTGGATGATTTCACTTTATCATCATCAATGGCTGCCATCCCCTTGTCAAGAAGATTATGAATAGTGTCATTATATGGCAGTGTGAGAGTCTTGGAAAACTTTGAACTTGTGTTCTGAGAGGTTCCAGGTGAATCACTGGTGGAGAATACCACATGGCTACTGGCCAAAGACATCACAGATGAGCTTTGGTAAGAGCTGGGGGAATAATGGGCCTGATGACCATGAGATGCTGAAGAAGTTTGAGATGCAGGGGAGGCAGAGTGAAGTGCAGAGCAGTTGTCTATATCAGATGTAAGACTCTTTTTTGGATATACAAAGGCAGTAATGGAAGGGGGAGAAGGAGATCATGCTGATACCTGAAGAAAAAAAATTAGCTACTGTCATTAACAAATATATTTTATCACACCAAATGTTTATGCCCTCGTGCATACCAAGAGTCCATATCTGTATTACCCTTGATGAGGCAATCTAAGTCCCCAAAATCCCCCCCATCCATATCAAAATCCTGCAAGGGTTCAACCATCTCATCTTCAAATGGAGTGTCAGCTGCATGCTCCTTCCCCCTGTCTTGGTTCCCAATAGGGGGCAGCCTAGCAGCACTGGTAGTGGCTTGGGGGATGGCAGAGGGATCAGATGGTGGAGTGGGCAATGGAGTGGTGGTGGCTTGTACATCAGGGGTGGCAGCAGCAGAATAATTTACAATGGAATGGTCAGATGAGCTCTTATTTTGGACAAGAGCAAGAAGCTGGGTACCTCGTGATGCACCAGGTGCAGAGTTGATGATGGCCTTTGGGGTGTAGATGGGATGCCCCTCCAGAGACTGTGAAGATCAGAATACCATGGAAATTCTTTTTCAACCACCTCTGTGATGGACAATCAGAAGTGATCAACATTTAGACTTATGAAGTAGATTACTGTGACCCTCTGAGTCTGGTGCAATTCCATTTCCTGTTTGCATGAACTTGACAGCTTGCTTGTGATAGGCTTTTTTCAGTCTGGGCAGCACATTAGAGTGAAGGGTCAATAGTTTGCAACTAAGTACTTATGTTACAAGGCGATCTTGAATGGCTTTGGCAACTTTTACAGCATGCAAGGCAAGCAACAGTCTGTAATCTTTGTCATCCTTGAAGACAAGCTCTGTGATGAAAGTACATATTTCAAGTTTTGTCCTTCCTGAGGCCCAGCCTTCTGGGCATGGAGTGCTTTTGTCTTCAGAAAATAGCACAATGCAGTAAACAGGGTGGTCTACCAGCCACTTCACTATTTTGCTGGTGCAGCCAGTATTGGTTGTGGTCTCCCAGACAATATGAAAGTTGGTGGTAGTTTCATCCTTAGTTGATGCTCAACCTCGCTCATGGCCTCTTCCCAACATGTTGGCATTTTTCTGTGTCCAAGTGTGTCTGGAGGTGTTGTTTTTGGAGTGTTGAAGATGCTCTGTGTCATAAGTGAGGACACAAGGGAGGCATGGTATTCAAACCCTGACACCAAGTTGCTGCTGGTTCATGGTGAATCGTCTGAGGCTTCCAAGACAAATCCAGACAAACCTAACAGCACTTTGAATACCATTATTGCAACACTCAATGCATATGTTACAATACTTTGACCATACATTGCACTGTGCATCGCAATATGGTACCCTGGACCTTCCCTAGCATTCCACACTGGCAGTACTTACCTTGACTTCATGTTGCAAGACTTTGACCCAGTAGTCATGTGGCTCCCCACTTGTCTTGACCGAGCCAAATGGTGTATTGACCATGCCAGTGCATCAGGTGAGTGCATTGCAATTAATTTGACCACATGTTTCAATACATTGACTGTTGCATCACTTTGACTGTACATTGCTAATTTGACTATGCATTGCAACACTTTCATGGCATATATACCACATTTCAGCCAGGTGTGACAAGCATTGCAATACTCTGACTACAGTTGTTTCTGAAATTCATGTCTGTGTGGCAAGATGTGTGTTTTAAAATTCAAAAAATACATACACTCAACTATCTCCCTTTGTACCTCTTTTTGACTATCAAAAAATGAAAAATAATATGCATGGTGTATTGATGAATATCTGCCAACTTAAAAAAGCAAGCAGTGGAACTCTGGGGTGCTGGTTGGTCACTGGAGAAGATTCAGATTGGGGAGATTTTCAATGTTCTACAATGCTGGGAGGATAATCTGACATGAACGAGTGAGATGAATCCTACCAGTGTCCTAAGAGGCCGTCCCAGGCTTCTACAGGCCTCTGTCATGGCTCATCTGGAGGCCCTTGTTCACAAATCCCCAACACCTTCCTTGACAAGATCACTGAGTATGGGGTTTAGGGCTTAGGGTTTAGGGAGAGCACAGCAAGTGAAGTGAGTTGTGCAATGTTGGGATTGTTTAGTGAAGACAAGCCAAGCCAAGCAAGGCTTGTAGTGGTGAGATCTTCTTAGTAGAAAAGTTGGGGGACTTATCAACAGGCGATAGGTTGAAGGATTACTCTCAAACAAATGCTCCATGAAGCAAATCAGACCAGAATTGACTAAGATATGAATGATATACCAATTCTTGGTAAATATTAGGGGGTAGGGTGGTGTAGTGCCACATGGGGTTCACCTGTGGTGTGAGTGAGTAGGATGTGGGGGTCGGTGTTTGGGCAAGATGGGAGTGGTGTAGGGGTAATGTTGTAATAGTGTGGGGATGGTTATAGTCAAGTAGACAGACATTGGTGACATGGTAGCATGTCTGAGGTAGAGAAACAGTGTTGTGATATTTAATAGCCATAATGAGTCATAAGGGGACAGAAGTACGATAAAGGGTAGAGGACAGTAGGATATAGAGAGGAGTAGGATATATGGATGGAGAGTAGTATTAGTAATGATGTTCAGGGGCACACCAGGGCCCAGGGGTGGATAGCAATGGGTTGTGTCAAGTGTGGATCTTCTCCAGCTAAGTGCAGGTATAACTCTGCTTGGGGTAGCATAGAGAACAGAAGGTAGACTGATTGAATTAAAGTATTCAGGGGGAGAGTTGAAGCATAGGGTACAGATATACATCATACCAATCTCCTAATATCTGTTATGCTTGTGAGATCCTAAGAGCTCGCAGCAATAACACCAACAAGTTCAACAAC
>KN825807.1:0-13271 GCA_000827395.1 Paxillus rubicundulus Ve08.2h10 | reverse complement strand
GAAACAAAAATTTCCACACATTTTATACCATAAATAGATAGATAATTTGTACGCATTTTTGGTGGATAATTATCTGTAAGTTGTATCCTAAGAAATCTGTAGGCAACTGTGGCGAGCTGTAGCAACCGTGGGAATCTGGAGTGCAGCTGTGGCTCTGTGTGCTCGGCTATTGAAAAAGGTTGGTTTGCTGATGTGGACTTGGGTTGCTTTCTTGCTGCTGGCACTTTGGAAGAACCTGGTTCATCATCTCTAAGTACAGACCTCAACACCTAGACACTTTTGCCTCGAAAATAAGTGTGAAAAGTTGGATTAAGCAGTCCGGGGTTTTGCTGATGCTAGATGAGATCGGGTACGGTGGCTAGCCTATCTGCGAGTCATAACGTTAGAGAGTACTATGCTCGTGGTGAGGCTTACGTGATTGGGAACCGTTGTCGTCTCATACCTCTCTTTCGGGTTGTTGTCGTCTGCGCGTTCGCCCGAAGACAGCGTTGTGATGACCGCCTCAGCGATCGTAGGGGTGCGTCAGACCTTGTGACTTGCTGACAAGAATAGCAAGACAGACCACCTGCGCGCATCAGTGATCTGAATAACACCTTGGCGGCCTTTGCTCCTCCAACGGCATCGAAGATGGCTTGTCCTATCTGTCCAATATTGTTAGCTTATGTACTTAGCCTTTCCCCTTTCCTTCTTTTCCTCTAACGTCGAGTAGCATTGTTTGTTTGCCGTTCATAACTTACTCTCTCTCTTATAGCAATCAATACTGTTGAGCTGTTGGCTGCGATTGTTAGTGAACCTGACAGAGCTGGGATCCCGCAACCTACGCGAGATCCGTTTCAACGCAGGCTGCTCGAAGCGACGCGTCGACGTCTGTGTAACGTCATCAAGAGGACACGCAGGGTCACCAAACGTTTAAGCTTTTAGGCAGTGGCGCAGACACACCATGACGTTACCGTCTCCGCTCGAGATGGCACTTGAGAGTAGGTTCAACGTTCAGGCCTTCAGGCCTCGGCCGGTCTCGTCGTACACGTTGGCGGTCCTTTGTTGCCGCTGTATCGTTGTATTGTTCCCCAGCATGGTGTTCCTGGACACGAAACACTTGCCGTTAGGTACGCACGACCCTGAAGAGCAGAATAGATTAATGATAATGTTCATAGGCGAAGGAGGTTCCTGTCACAAAGCATGAAATTACCATTGACGATTGGAATATCATAATCCTTAGCGGCCGCGATGATCATCTGGGAAGGGATTAGAAAACGGGACTCGTGTGACAATAAGCAGCCCACGTTGATCATCCTATATCTACTCCCGAGTGACATGTACTCGTTTTCAAGTGACCTCGCCGAAGACACCTCTAGGCTACCCATTCCTCGAACCCACCCTACGAGTGCGTCCGGAGCCAGAGAAGCGAGGTCGACCACTCGGGTAACTTCCCCGGCCCGCACCATCTCTCTGAGCTCCAGGAACGTGCGTAACAATCCCCTGAAACTTTGACGTAGAAACGACACTGTCCTACGGTATATGCAATGAAGATGACTTTACTTTCTACGATGCCGACGCGGCTCGGGTCGGCGCTCAAAGCTACGGGACGGGGGATCGCTCTGGCTCCGACGGCTCTTTGTGCTGCTGAAACAGGGGACGACGATACGTCCTCGAACGAGTCGACCACCTGTCTCGGTACACTTGAATAAACACGGTGCTCGTTGTACACTGACCTGAGAAATAGCAGAGTGAGCCTTCAAAGCAGGCAGGGCCCTTGTAAGAAGCAAGGAAGCTCACAGCGATGCCTAGTATATCGGTAGTCACGCAAGTTAGACAACGAATTCGTTTTAACATAAGCGAGTACTACGAATCATGAACCCTATCATATCATCGACCACCAACGCGGATTGTTTCGAGACGCCAGATTCTAGAGACGCTCCCGTCGAATTAGTAGGACCAGAGCCATTCCCAATCACCTTTCACATGTAACAGGGTTCTGAACCACTTGCAACGTTCGAAGGGGTAATTTAGCACACAGTCGAGTAAGGTGCCATCGTTACTCGTGATGAATACACCTTAGGCGCAATGCAGCTCTCTAGAAGCCTGCCACTGTCTTCTTTGCATACCTCAGAAGCGAGGCATTCAGGATGGCTGAATTCTCGCGTTCTAGGAGCCCACGAGATCGCACGATCGAAGCGGCGTGTTCTCCCTGCTTGAGGGTAGAATCGATGAGGAACGCCGTGAACGCCTATCATGATCAGAAGTTACGGCAAAGAGCGATCTTTTCACAATCTCTGTGGCGATTACATCGCTTCCATCAATCTGTAAACCACCTAACTATCCCTTCGGAGCTCACATGGAAACCCAACGAATGCTTCACAAAGACGGACTACAGCTACCCGTCCCAGGCAAGTGCGTTGATAAAGTGCTGGAAATAAATTAGCTTGCTACTTACGACACCCGCGACGCTCGACTCCTGGACAACCCAGTGAAACCCGACTGTCCAGGGCATTCCGTGTGAGAGGGTAAAAGTCGCTTCCGAGTCGGACTAAGCTATCTGAGCATATAAGAGCTGGATATGGCCTCGACAACCTGACCAATGAGTGGAGAACAAAGCCTTGGACGTACAGGAAAGCATAGTCGACGTTTACAGTGCCTGTATTGGATATACCCAATCTTCTCAGAGGTAAGGGGTGCTTTCCGAGTGTTTCTGAGGCAGGAGTTTAGTGGTAGTACAAGCGCGAAGCGGATCAGGAGTTCCAGTTGGTCGTACCGTAAGAAAATATGATCTTGATGTAAATAGCCCCTTTCTTCAACATGAACTCATTCACCTACACCATCAAGTCCATTATATATCACTCCCTACAAGTCATCAAGGCCAACGGAAAGCGTGACATGCCTTTACATGAAACTGTAAGGCATTACAATGACACTGCGCAAGGGAAAATCTGAGATCATGCAATGCCAAGGTTACCTCCTCTGACTTCCCTCCTTCCTCAGGGCAAGCCAGGTCCACCATCTTTCATGCCCTACAAATCATGCCTGTGATATTCACATTCTCTGCTCCAATGTTCATTCCCATGACATCGTGTCCAAGAACTTCACTGTACAAAAAAATGCCTGTGTTGAGTAACATACACAGTTGGCTACTTTGCTGGTGCTCTTATGTACATCCCTCCTTTTGCTTGTTTTGTATGCTATGCCCAACATCAAGTGGATGTTAGGATTTCTTGCTGCCTATCCATGACCATTGGTGACCTGTGTATTCGGCCGGCCTTTATGCCGAAAACATGTGGTTCATTGCTTTTGGTCCCCTCCTAGACTGACCGCACATTACTAGCTACCACATCAATACCCTCAACCATCATCGAGGCTTTTGTGATATTCGTCTTTCTATTAGAGCTCTACATGATCTCTTATCATATGCTATCACTCGGTGGTCAGCCCACCCAGCATCATGTCCAGGGGCTATTATCAAGTCCAAGAGTCCTACAAGATGGTCTGCAGAAGTCAGGATTGAAATTGGGCACTATGGTACGTCCTTGCTTTCCTCGTCAGACATTATTCTTCTCACTCGTGCTAATATCACTGAATCTGGTGCACAATCTCCAACGATGACATATTTACGAGCGTACAACCTCAGTGACCGTTCAGGCTACTGGTATCCTCAACCTTCCCTTACTTGCACGATGCGGGCGTGTGGTTGCTTGTCGCCCAGTAATATATACCCCAGACGGGCTCGTCAAGCGACCGAGCAATAAGAACAAATACATACGCAACCATAGATAGATAGGGAAAGGACAGTACCCTCTCGCACGCCTTAACTTGATCGCAGAGATAGGTGACTTCTAGCGAAGGTGCTTGAGAGTACCACGCGTGCGCGACTGGTAGAGCAGCCATACGCGGTCTCTAGTGTTTCGTTTGGGCGAGGTGGGACGGGTGCATCTAGAGGGGTAATCGTGTTGGGGCGTATAGACCAAAAGCGTTCGCAGGAAATCAGAGCAATCAAGATGATAGATCTGTTGTCCCAAGATACGGGTCGCGTGCTGCAACCTCAGATGGATGATAGCTACGCGCTCTGTTCCTGTCGATAAGGGCGTGCACGAAGTGCTGGAATGATTCTCATGTTTGACCAGTGAGTGGTATGGGCGAGCGTACGGTTGTCTCCATGCATCTCGGACTTGATCGAGCCCTGGGCGACGCCTGGAGTCGTTAGGTACTTGGTAGATGCGAAGACTTGCCTGCTTTACAATCCGTCCGATATGATGAGCGCGAGTGCATCGCTGATTAGGGGCGTCGTTAGTTCCCGAGACACACTCAGGTAGCTTGAAACGAGGAACGCACGTGTCTGTTCCCCGATATCAATGCTCAGGCGCAGAACGGGTCCGCTACCGCTTAGGGGCATGTCGGTTTCGTCAGTAGCCCTGTCCAAGATAGAAGACGTCCCGGGACCAGACATAGACTGCAAGTTCGACCATGGAAGGTTCGGGAATACAGCAGCAGGTGTTCTAAGAAGCTCATTCATATCCTGCCAGCAGCATTCAAAATCAGGATGATACTTAGAGAGCAATACGGCATCTGGACATACTGCACAGGAGGGGGCGGACCGAATTAGCTTGCTGTGGGTGAGGCTGTAAGACTGCGATATCCGTCAACGTTGGCGCTGGACTCCATTTGTGTCTAATTGAAGATGAGAAACAAGTTGATGGCATGTGCATGGTTGGGGATAAGACGAACCCTGGACAATGCAACTGCTTTCCGGTCGCTAGTTTGAATCCCGGATGGGGTCGTGTCAGCAACAACCTAATGAGTACGCTTTCCTGGATGGAAAGATTGACAGCCCATTACGACTAGTAGCAGAGCGAGAGACCGGGGCGTGCGTTGAGAGCGCCCCGTCCAACCATGTCCACAGTTACCAAGATTTGGCCTTTCCTGATCACATTGCCTGACGAACGAAATAGGTGTGGTCTCGAGGAGATAGTGATCTGATCTGAATATTGATGCATCAGTTCGGAAAGGTGCACTCATTCGGCACTGGCCAAAGAGAGCTGGACACGGCCTCGACATCCTGACTAATGGGTGGAAAACCAAGCCTTGAACGTGCGGGAAAGGGTATTTAATCTTCATGGTGCATGCACACAAGCTTCTTAGGGGTGAAGGGAGCTCCCCAAGTGCGAGATGAATTGATAGAATTTTAGGGAATTGATATGGTGTCGTTTCAAGAGAACTGCCGGACGATGCGGGGGTTGAGCTTGATCGGGCCCAGTCATCGGTGTTAGGACGCGGTGTTTCTGCTTCGGGAGGTTAGCAGCGTCGTGGACGGTGTGGACGAAGCGGATTGGGAGTTCAGTTGGGCGTACTGGGACGGCTCGAGCTACTGGAGATGAGATTCCTGGCCGTGATCGAGGGATGTCCTCTACAATGACTGGGAAGTCCAGCGCGACGGGGATGAACCCTTGTCATATTGTTGTCGAGGTGAACCGAAAAGCTTGAACCACCCTGACAAGAGATTTCTGCAATTGGGTGAGGTCGTGGAAAAGAAGTACCAAATTAGGGTCGAGCGAGTTGGTTTAGTGTCCGTTGTTGGCCTCGACGGATTTCATTTTCGACTACGAGCCCGTCTCCCGCCCGTAGAAAAGTCGACCACCGAATTGGTTGGGCGCTATGGCCAGCGAATCTGATGGCCTTGTCGCTGCTCTTTCTCAGTTCTCCGACTTCTCCCTCAACGCTTTTTCCTCTACCAGTGAACGAAAGTTCCGTCTACAACTCCTCCTCGACAACAAGGAAAAGCAACTCCAGCAAGCAGGTGCACTCGGCCAACGCGTCCTTGCCCAGCAAATAGAACTCGAGGAGAAGATCCGACAACTACAGGATGTAGATGCTGAACGTGGCGACGAAGAGGAACTCGACGCTGAAGCAAGAGAACGCTACCGCGATCTTGCTGACACCATCAAGGCTTGGGACGCTGAAAACGCCCAGCTATCCAGCGCTTTCGGTTCAAAGGTGCTGCTCCTCATTCATCTTTGTTAAATACATTGGTTCTCTTCCTTATCACCCAAGTCATGCCTCGTTCGTGTGCTTCGTGATCAGCCTCGTGTACACCATGCACGATGGCTACTTGGGCCCTTCGTGAACCAAACCAGGACAGAGTCGCTCCTTCTACAGCTCTCATTACATATGCCGTCTCTTGTCTGTAGACACGTCGCAACCTGCCATTTTGCCGTTGTTCTAGCTTATTCTTTCCTTCATCAAAATCTCGCTGTCACCTCCTTATCGGCTCCTTTTTACTCTCTCTCTGCGTTCTTTTTAGTATCCAATACTGGTCGCTAACATAATCCCTCCAGTCACCTCCTCCTGAAGATAATCTGTCACCCTCGATTCCCGTCAGGGACCTTCCGCGCGACGAACCTGAACGATCCAAAGCCTCCGCCTCTTCTGCTGCCCAGTCCCGTCGTGCCAAAAATGCAGCTCACAGAGCAGATGACGTCGGTACGTTTCTGCTGATCGGTCGAGAGCCATGCCTCTTAGAATATTCATGTTCATGTCCGTCTTGTAGAATTCGCATTTGAAATCGGCAGTGGGCTGCTCACCGAGGTCCGACGACTACAAAGTCTCCTAGGCGAACGCGATAAAGCGATCCAGGACATGAAAGAGGAGAAGGATGATCTTGAAAAAAGTATCGAGGCCCTCCGTGCCGCCCTTCGCGCCCAAGAGCAGAGTTCAGGCGCGTCTCCTTGTGCCATCCACCTTGTCAAATCTGACACACTCATCCAACAGATAAATTCAAGGAAGAAAATTGGAACCTCGAAGTAACCCTCCAAGAACTGCGCACCCAGCTCTCCGACTCCCAAAGCACATCCCAGCGGCTTGACTCCGAACACAAGCGACTCACCAAGCTCCTCAATACAACGCGTGAATCCACGGACCAACACAAGAACGAAGCAGAGCGTACCAAGGCCGCTTTTGACGAGTTCAAAGCCAAGCATGATACCGAGTTCGCACAGGCACGGAAGCACGCCGCAGGTTTGCAGCGTGACAAATCCGATCTGCAGTCTGCGTTCGATGCCCTAAAGGCCGAAGTTGCCAAAGCGAATCGGAGATTGGGGCCGAAGTTTGGCTCGCCCCTCACCCCGGGTGCAGGGGGCGCGAAGGATTTTTTGACACCTTCTACAGTGCACGAGGACGATGTGTTCACTACTGGGGCTGCGTCGACCAACAGGAAGAGACCGGATGCTTCGGCTGTGTTCCAGTCCGAGTCATTCGAGGACCTTGCGGATGTTTCACCTGATCCGTCGCCTTCACGCCCTTTCCACGCCTCTAATCACCCCAACAAGGAAATCGAGGCGCTTCAGCAGAGACTCTTCCACGCCGAGAGGCAGATCAAGACTCTCAAGGGCTCCCTGCACCGCGAGAAAGAGATGCGAATGGACTACAAGCGTAAACTCGAGGCGTCTCCCGGGTACGTCCATGACGAGAACGAGCCGCCAGAAAGCGAAATCTTCGAGGATGTCGACGTTGCCTCTGCCATAACAGCCAAGCCCAGACACAAGCTTACACCCTTCCGCTCTGGTGGAGGTCGTGCGCGAGGCCGGAGAGGCCGGGGTGCTTTATCACTCTCCGATCGCCTTGGAATGGCTGCGCACAGCCCTTCATCAGACTATCACGGCACCGACGAATATGGTGCCCCGCCCACTCCTCCCCCGATCCCCTCTATTCCAGGCTCCTTCCAAGACCAGGAAGCCGGAGTTGACGACGACTTGGACATTGATACGTCTGACATCGACAATGTGGACGAGGAAGCTACTCAGCAGGGTGACCTTGACGCCTCGCCCCTCGCCCCACCCTCCAACCGCGCGAGTGTCGACGGCATGGACCCCCTGTTTGCTAATGTCCTTCGCAAATCAGCGTCCTTCCGATCAGGCAATAGCCCACTGCGTCAGTCCGTCCTCGCGCGTGTCGGACAGGGTGTACAACGTCGCCCGCGCGGTGGTGCTGCGTTCCAGGAGGCAAGGCCCCCTTCGCTTGTTGGACAACCTGAGGCGTTGTCTGCGGCGCTCTCGGCGGAGTTGGGTATTGGAATGTCGAGTGTAGTCGAGGATGATGTGATCAGTATGGATGAAGAGAAGGAGACAAGAGAGGTGGAATGTCAGACGGAGATGGGTGATCTGACGTTGATGGTGCCAACTGTGGCAGCCTCACCTGTCACGAGCGAGGCTGGTGTGCAAGCTGAAGTCGCAGCTGATGCCACTACCACTTCAGAGACGTCTCCACAGACCGACGAGTTCGACCATATACATCACGTCTCCTCAAGTATGAGCACCGATCCAGAAGATGTTACGCAAACAGCCCAAGCAGAGATTCAGACGTCGCCCATCTCAATGCGAACGCAACAGCCCGTCTTCTCCCCCGTCGCACGTCGTACGACCTTCATGCAATCCGACTACTCCAAGTTGTCCATTGCAGCACACAATGACGACACTGCAAGCGGAGACTCTACCATTCGGAACATCCACATGCATGGTTCTCTCCTCTCAGCCGCCGTTGAAGGCGCCTCAGACGACGAATCCGACATCGACGACTGTGCCACAGAGACAGGCGCTGAGACGGAGACGGACGCGGAGGACTACCACGACGCACGTATGAGTATCGGGATGTCAACGCCTTCCGACTCGAGGGAGGATTTCCATTCTGTCTTGACGATGTCAGATAATGATTATTCGGAGAGCGATGAGGAGAGTATCAAGGCGTCGAGGATTTCGAGTAGGGTGGGGAAGTCGTCGGTGACTTCCTTCACCCAGAGGAGGTCGTTTTACGAGCGGGCAAGGACGCCTGTTGAGTATGAGGAGAAGGCTATCGAGGCTGCACCTGAGGAGGTTCAGGTCGTTGAGGTCATCAAGGAAGTGGAGGTTATCAAGGAGGTGATTAAGGAGGTTGAAGTGGTCAAGGAAGTGATCAAGGAAGTCGAAGTGGTGAAGGAGGTCATCAAGGAGGTAGAGGTGGTCAAGGAAGTCGAAGTGGTGAAAGAGGTCGAGAAACTAGTCGAGGTCGAGGTGATCAAGTATGTCGAGCGACCGAAGCCGGAAATCAAAGAGATGTCCATGCAGACGGACACGCCCAGGCCCTTCACGCCTCCCAGGAACCTCGCTGCGATCTCTTTCTCTACGCCATCTGGAAAGCAGGACATCTCGAATTCGTCTGCCACACCGACGGGTCACCTCGCACCAATTGCCTCGCTTGGCGCACCTTTGGGTCTTTACAGGGTCGGCTCTACTGGGCAGCAATTCCAATTCGTACCTCTGGCATCGCCGCCGTCCTCACCAACGAGTGGTCCTTCTTCGCCTGCGGCTCCCGTTAGGGAGTCTGCGGTCATACCTTTCAATGTCATCCAGGCCCGTGCGTCTCAATCAGACCAAAGGCGGTCTATTGAGTCTGCTATTTCTGCCATCGTTGAAGATCCTACAAGACATTCTCGCACACCAGCTACGTCGCTCTCCGGAGTTGATAAAACACGTCCACCGACGATGGCCCTACCTCCACCGCCTCGCCAACCACCGCCAACTGGCACTATGCCACCGCCTTCGTTTATACCCGAAAGAAAATTCCCAACGACGTCATCTGGTTCAAGCGATGTCCCACCTCCGCGGCCATCATCCCCTCCGCCACCAGATCTTATCCAGCGTGCGACGACTCCTACATTTGGTGCCATGCTCTCCGTACACAACCGAGGTACTTATGGTCCAAGACAGCACGGTTCGAGTATGCCCCCTCCCGCATCGAACCTACGCCAGCCTCCCTCCACGAGCAGCTTCAGGTCTGCCGCAAACGCAGCTGCTCATGCGCAAAACTCGCAACCTCCAACCGGTTTGCCATCATGGGGCGTTCGGGAGAAGGAGCGCAGAGAATTGTCGAGTACTTCTCTCACCTCGGATCGCAGTGCACTGTCTCCGCGGTCGTCGATGTCATCGGATCACAACCCATTCGTCAACCGCCCTCTGAACCAGCGCGGTGGACCACCTGCCGCACCCGGACCAAGCGCAGAACAGGCTGGCGGATCGACAGATCCAGCTGTCATCCACGCCATTACGCAGACGATGATTGGAGAGTTCTTGTACAAGTATACAAGGCGTACGATCGGGAAGGGATATGGAGAGAAGCGGCACAAGCGGTTCTTCTGGGTACATCCCTATACCAAGACATTATACTGGAGTTCCGCTGATCCTGGCTCGTCGAGCGTGTCGGAGTCGAGTGCCAAGAGCGGTGAGTTCTTTCTCTGGTTCGATGGCCTTGTATTCAGTGATTGATTTGTTCCATTCATAGCTTATATTGAAGGCGTTCGTTCGGTTCTGGACCCCAACCCTATGCCACCTGGATTGTATCAATACAGCGTCGTTATCTCAACGGCTCAGCGGGAAATGAAGATCACTGCGCCTACAAAAGAGCGTCACGACATCTGGCTCAATGTTAGCACTTGTTTCTTAATTCCTTGTACCAATATCTTCTCATGACGCCTTCACAGGCTCTCAAGTACCTCTTGGCTCGTCCCAACCCCAATGCGGTGGTATCACCAAATCGCAAAGAGAACGGTGCACCTACCAGCCCAATGTCACACAGTGCCGAGTTCACAGACGACGATCATCGCCAATTAGTCGAGTCTAGCCCTCAAAGTCAACGCAGCGGCCGGAGTAGTCACGGCGGCGGCACGTTCAACACGACTCCTCGGGGTAAGCGAAGTCGGTCTCAGCTCTCTGTCAGGGGTTCCGTTGGGAAGCGCTCTGGAACGCCTGCGGCAGAGTACCTTCGATGGGCTGCCCCTGAAAGTCCGTACAGTCCTACACGGTCGTTTGAGCAAGTGTTGGCAGCCAATGGCCAAGACGACGAGGAACTCGAGTTTGAGCTGCATGGTGGATCCCAATCGGATGATGGGTTCGAAGGTCTCGAAAATGTTCGTGCGTGTTGTGACGGGCGGCATACCGTTGGCCCCTCGGGTCAACATCAACATCACCATCATCACCCCCACCATGACCACCTCGAGGTCAACGCGCCCACACGGCCAGACTCACCAGCCTGGTCGCTTCGTTCACGGACAGGAAGTGCCCACTCTCACGACGCCATAGGTGGCTTATTCTCATGGGGTCGCGGGGACGACGGCAAACTTCGCTTTGGCTCAAAACGATCTATGAAGACAGTAAACATTGCTGGCTGATCTGTCCCATCTCACCAATCACATATGCATCATTCCCATTAATTCGCTTTCTTTCCTTTTTTTTGTTTTGCTTGCGTTCGATCGACTCGGGTTTTCTTATTGCACACACACTCTCGATGTCTCTGTCTCCCGTTCTGTCTCGTTTGAATCATCCTACGCTCTTTTTTGATAATTCTTGCTTTGCTATTGGAATCAGACACTTATTTCTTCGGGCGTTTCGTGTATGCAATACCTTTCACTCTGATTTTCTTCATCCTAGAACCCAGATACCACTGTCCTTTCTTATTCAATACCGGGTAACGATCCGCCTATCGTCCGACCTTCGTTCCTTGTGTAACATACGTAGCATTGCATGAATGAACGTTCGTGACTACTTTGGGTTAAAACTAAAACTGCGGATAGATAAGATCAAATGATTGGTGGCGGCTCTTTCTATCTCGTCCTACTGAGTGAGACTCAGCACGGCAGCTCACGTCTGCGGGTCCTCTCATGGCACCTACCACCCCTCGTAGTCTCAGGCGGAAGGCTGAGACATGATATTCGAGTCATCCCACACTGGTCGCTGTCTCTTTCAAGTCGGAGTCCGTTGCCACACCCCAGAGTTTCTTGTTTGCAAGGCCGAATCAAGTTACTAGTGCTAGGCGCCGATGTCGCGTGCAATAATTAACCTGACACACTCTTGGATTGTCGGGTTTTCGCGAAACCCATGGTTGGCAGCAAGCGTCCACCGTGCTCATCATGTTCCCATCATGCGGTACTCTGCTTTTTTTTTGCTTTCAATTCTTAGCAAGTTGATCATATTACCCTCCAGAATCTCATGCTATTTCGATTCGTTTCCCACCTAAAGCTTCCTGTGCGTAGTTATACATTAGATATGCTCATAATGCATATCGTTGGGACCAGCAGAGTCCCGATGTATTATCATGGATATGCAAATGCATGTTTTCCCACGGTGACCTCCTACCAGCGACGAGCTACACTAGGAAACATTGTGAACTACTACGGAATTACAAGCCGAAAAAACTGTCTAACAAGGTCTGCTTAGCACCAAGAAACTCTTGGTGTCGGAGCTTAGCACGAAATTGATGAAGATGCTGTGACAAAGCAAGGACCTCCTCGACATTACCATATTCTTTGGCTGCATGCTCGAGCAGTTGACACATCGACATCACATTTGCACGTGTTATGGGTGGGTCTGTGGGATCATCTTCATCATCAGACTCGACTTGGATGATATCGTGCTTTGAAGTGGCCATCTCCTGGCATACAGCATCCATGATTGCCTCATCACTTCAGTTGGCCTCCAATGATGGCCCTTGCCTAATTTCCTTCTCTTCGGGAGGGTCAAGGAGCTCAAGAAGGGTTGGAGGAGTGCCAAAAATGTGATTGTGTGATTTGAGAGTGTTGACTGTCTCCATGAGCTGAGCTTTGACCTCCTCCAGCTGGGGAGTTTCTGGTGGGTGAAGTAAAATGTGGATCTTGAGTCCTGATTGAGCCCCAGTGAACTTCGGACATTGCCCAGTGTGACTATGTATAACTGAATATGATTTACCTGTGGTGTCATGTGATAAGATGTCATCAGATCTATGCAACATCTGTGCAAACGTGAAAGTGTCATATTGCATGATATGCATGCCACACTGGCACGAACTCAACGCACAACATCTTGCTCAAGCTCCCTAAGTGTGGAATGGTCTGCTGCCAAGTGAGCTTAGTGAACACATCCAGTAAGTAACTTCAAGTAATTCAAGTTCCTGGTGCTCGTTTACTACTATGTGTCCTACTTACACCAATATATGCATACAGAATGTCCCCTGGCCCTAATGAAACCACTGAAAATGAATGGTCACAATGGTGGACCTGTGTTTGCCTGAAATATGGCTCTGGCGAGCCACACAAAGTCTCCAGCTCAACTTGGAACCGGCATGTCGAGCAGGCAGTGACGGACGACAAGAAGAATCATATTTGTGTGGCTCGGCTACTCGGGAAGAATGCCCACCTCCTCCCTAGCACAACTGGCAATCAGCCTGAGGCTGGGCCATCCAATAACCCCACACCTTTGCAGTCCAACCAACCCACCTGGATCCGT
>KN825806.1:0-13285 GCA_000827395.1 Paxillus rubicundulus Ve08.2h10 | reverse complement strand
GAAATGGCAGCCATTTCAAAATGATGACTCATTCGGACAGTTTTTTGACTTTATATAAATCTGGGTATCTAGTACTTGGTATGACCTCTTTTAGCCTTGATAACTGCTTAAATACTTCTAGGCATGCTTTCTATCCATTTTTGACACTGTTCCTCATCAATTTCCCCCCACTGCTCCACTACCCTTTCCCATAATTGATGAACTCTTGTAGGGGCACTCTCATAAGCTGAAAGGCATCTCTTGAGGTGATTTCAAGTATGTTCAATGGGGTTAAGATCTGGAGACTGTGCAGGCCAATTCAGAAGATTGATCCCCTGCTCATCAAACCACCTTTGGGCTCTCCTAGAAGTGTGCTTGGGATCATTATCTTGTTGAAAGATAATATCACACTCTGAAATTCCAGATTCCTCCATGCTTTGCAGCAACCCCTGCTTCAAAGTGGCCACATATTGTTCAGCACCCATTCTCCCCTCCACCTCACTCAAACTCCCCACTCCATTCCATCCTATGCAGCCCCACACCATCAGTGAACCTCCTCCAAACCGAACTGTACCTTTGACCTCTCTAGCATTCAGCCCTTCTCCCTTCTTTTTCCACACATACTCTTTCCCATCTGACCCAATCCTATTGATTTTGGTCTCATCTAACCATATAGCTCTCTTCCAATCCTTCACAGTCCAATGCTGGTGCTTGAGAGCAAAGGCTAACCTCCTTTTCTTGTGACCACTAGAAAGTAGGGGTTTCTTCTTCTTTACCACAGCCTTTAATGAGGCTTCCTTGAGGGCATTTCTCACAGTATGGGGGCACACAGGAGCATCACTGATATAATTGATGTATTGAGTGGCATAAACAGCATTTTTGGCCTTGCCAGTAATGATTTTCTGAATAATAGCCCTCTTATTGGTAGGGGTAAGCTTTGAAGGATGGCCACCACGAAGCCTAGTCTTCTCTGGCCAGAGTTCCTGAAGAAACTGGCATACTGTAGACTTCCCTAGGCCAGTTGGGGAAGCAATTTTTCTAGAGGAAAGACCAAGAGAAGATAGAGTAATGATGTTGTTTTTTTGAGAAGCAGAGATGGACTTCATGGTGATGGTGGGAAAATAAACATGGAATAGTGGGGTTTATATATGCTGTCTGACACTCAGTTACATAAAGGTGACATAATAGAACAGTTACCAGATGTATGTAATCATATTACAGTATGCTAGGGTCTAATATATATAACCAAAACTTAAAGTCAAACAACTGTCTGAATGAGTCATCATTTTGAAATAGCTGCCATTTCATTATTATCCAAAAACCTTGACCCTTGGACCAATAGAAAGCCAAGAGTAGGTACTGTATTTAATACACTCATAGTTCAAGGTTAGGGTTAGGTGGTATCAGAGAATCTTGTATTTAGTGAAAAATGTCCAAACATGCAGACAGTTTTTTGAGCCACTGTAGCTAATGCTTAGTAGTCTGGGCAATCACTGCCCTATTATATATTTTGTCACTTTCTCAATTCCTTTTCCAATGCTGGTAGGCATAGCAGTCATTGGAGTCATGTCCAGAGTGTTGGTGGTGCTTACACCAGGTAGCAGAGTTGGGAGGACAAGTGAAAGAGTTGTTGGAGATCTTGAGGGCAGATGGCCAATCTGTGCTGAGAACGAGCTTGCAAGTGTCAGGTACAGAACTAGGCCTTCATACAGATTTCACCCAGAGTTTGGCCTTGGCATGAGCATGCCATGGCACACTTCTTTGATACTACCTTACACCTCACACTTCTCATACCTAAGTACTTAAGTATGAGCGCTTGTGTGTTCTCTCGCATCCTTCCTTTCTTTTCCCCCACTCACGCCCTCTCTCCTTTTTCTCCTGCATCAATACCATGACGACTACCAATATCTCCCTACCTAGTTCTAGCACAGGCCCCTCAACCTCCGCCTCAACTTCTGCTTCCGTCTCTTCCTTCACTAATAATATTGATATTGATGCCAAGAATGTTTTGTGTGTCTCTCATAACAGCCTCCTACAGGCAAGGTGAGATGCGGGAGAAGCTGGGGTTCCAATTGATGAACCCCTCCTGTCCCAGCTCCCAGATCCTCCCGCGATGAATGCTGGCCAAGAATGGATATCAGCATACTTATCCCTCACTCCCAGCACGAGGAACCGGGCTGTCAAAGCACTCAATGCCATCAAGCCTTCTCAGGCTCAGCCCAATAGTTCCACGCCAATGTCAAAAGTTATCTTCACCGCCGATCAAGAAGTCAAGGCTTCCTCTGTCCTCAACAGCACGTATGATCTAGGTATCCACAGCTCCATCTTCGATCTCACCAACGCTTGCCAGTACATCCCTCTCACTCTCTTCACTGACGTGAACACCAAATGCCTCCACAGAGAGGGCCTCACTTTGAAAAAGGTGAAGTCTTCCATCAATGGTGTCACTGACCATCTCCTTGACCTCTCCCAATTTGAGTCTGAGGACAGCATGGACTCCTTCACTTGGCAAGAAGCCTGGCTCTGCTACCCCATCTGGCTCGCCGACGCTGCTCAGCCGGTCATACACGATCGTTGGAAATGGCACTACACCATGCTCTTGAAAGACGAAGCCATCTGTGACAACTTCAAAGCCATCCTAACCTTCAATATCAACACACATTCTCGCTATGCAGCTCAGGCCTTCCAGCATGATGAATGAGACTGGCAACACAGACTCCAGGCAGCCAAATATGACATCATCAAAGATGAGTTTTGCAAGCTCTCCTCTCGAGATGAGCGTCATTCCTCTTTGTCCTGCTATGAGCCGTGTGACACCGCTTGCAAAAATGTTAAGCGCCCCCTGCAAGGGCCAAGACTCTTCCTTTCAGGACAACGCTCAGTCCTCCGACTCATGTCCCAAGTCTGATCCCCTCTGCCTCATCTGTCAGCGCACCGGGCATCGTTTCTTGGACTGCAAGGAAGAGACTACGGCGAAAGGCAAACAAATGTTTGCCAAGTACACCGGAAGTCACCTTGCCCGTCGCTCCAACAACTCCACCCTCTGCATCTCCTTCAATCTCTCCAACCTGAGGAGAGTCTGCAAGAGTACTCACACTCCATCTCAGCACCTCTGTTCTTTCTGTGGCGAGTCTGCCCATGGTGCCCTCTCACGCCTGTGTCTCTAATCCCCTCTGCACGGACTTCTTTTCCATCTGGCATCACGAACCAAACATTCTTTCTCCTCCCGTCGTACCTCATGTATATTATGACAATCTCTCTCTCTCCTCTTCCCCCTTTGATCACGACGAAGACTTTTCTCACATTGTCACTCCATATTCCGCAGATGCCTTTGACCTTTTCTTACATCAATCAAACCTTTCGCACGAATTTCCAGAGCTTTCTTTCAAGCTTCGTCACGGTTTTCTCCTAGGCAAATTCAAGCCCCTCACGCAGACGTACTCTCCAGACAATCTTCCAGGTACCTATGAATACCAATCCATTATTGAGGACTACATCGAGGGTGAACTGCAAGTTGGCAGATTATCAGGTCCGTTTTCCAAGGAACAACTTGAAGCCAAGATCAGCTTCTTTCGTTCATCCCCCTTGCAAGTCACCATCAAAAAGGGCATCAACGGTGCCCCCAACAAATACCGTGTATGCCATCATCTTTCCTATCAAGGTTCCATGTCATATTCAGTCGATGACAAAATCGACGCCAAAGACTATCCCACTGAATGGGGGATGGCGGAGGACTTCACGGACATTGTATGTGACATCTCTCACGTTCTCTCCTTTCCAAGCGCGCTCTCTAGCGTTACTCCTCTCCTCTCACTTGTTTTTTATGCAAATGTCTTTGTGTGCCCAAATAACTTGAAACCTCTCACCAGAGTTTTCCAGCCACTTCATCACGCTTGAAGGCACGCATGTACGAGTGGGACACCATTCCTTCCCCCTCTCCCCTTACTCGTCGAGTCTCACACTTCTTTCCCCCAGATCAAAGACGCCCCTCCCAGCGCCCAAGCCGCTTTCCTTGATATCGAAGCAGCTTATTGAACCGTGCCCTGTGCACCGGATCACAAATGTTATATCGTCATATTCTTCAACGGTTATTTTTATCTTGATCACAACGTACCCTTTGGTATCGCCTCCATGGCTGGGCTCCAAGGCAAAGTTGCAGGCACTGTTCTGCGCATATGGAAATCCTTCCAAGTCTCCCCAGCCAAGAAATGGGTTGACAACATCTCTATTTTTCGTTTCCCATCACCCCAAGGCCTCTTCCTAGGTCATTATCCTCGCCCTCTTCCCTCTTCACCTTAATTTCATTCTAATTCTCATCTCATCAACAGGCATCTCCAATGGTGAAGTCTACCGTTATGACTACAACCTCTCTCATGCGAAGAACCTCATCACCCCTCTAGGCATGCCCTGGCATCATGAAAAGGGCCAGCCCTTCGGTGACACAGTTGAATACCTCGGCTTCCTACCCTCACCTCCTCCAAATGGCGCAAATACATTGTCCATCTTTCCCTTTTCTATCCACCTTTGAACACAAACACGTCCCAAAAAAAGAAGGCGAAAGCGTAGCAGGTTACTTACAACACTGCACATTTGTTTTCCCTCAGGGACAGTCCTACTTAGCCAACCTCTATACATGGCTCGCTGACTTCCCTAACAAACATGCTCCCGCTATCTATGAGCATCAGTCACCTCGGATCTCAAATGGTGGCTCCACCTCCTGCAGGAGATGCACCCCCCACGACTTCTACATTCAAAACCACCTACGCGTGACTATGGAATCTGGGTTGATGCCTCCTCTGACCATGGAATTGGTCTTCTATGGAACGGTCTTTGGGCCTTTTGGGGTATGAAACCCAACTGGCGAGGGTCGCCTGGAGAAGGACGGGATATTGGCTGGCTAGAAGCAGTCGCCGTCGAACTAGCGATTTGCCTCATCCACGTCAAAGGAATTCACGAGGCAGACGTGCTTATCAGAAGCGACAATGGAGGCGTGATTCACACTTTTTGCAAGGGACGTAGCCACAATCACATGGTCAACGCATGTATCAGACGGGCAGAAGCACTCATGCACCCCATCAATCTGAGTGTTTCCATCATTTACGTAGCATCTGAACACAATCTTGCAGACCCCATATCTAGGCATATCCACCCCCCTCTCTCGTCCCATCTCCCATCTTCCCCCCTCCTACCTCCAGAAATATCAGGGTGGTTTTTTCCCTAAGACCATGACCAATCAAGAACCCTCAGACTTCGACCTATTTATGCAGGGCGTCAACATCACCGCTGCTGCGACCAGTTTCTGGACTCGTATAGGCAAAAACAACACAACATGCTCTGCAGTCGCCACCTCACTCCAACCTCCTCGTCCACGCATTGCCAGAGTTCCCAAACCGTCTTCCCACATTGAACCCTCCTCTCATCGCCCTAGCGTCCTCGCAAGCGATCGCCTCCTTCTCTGGACCACTCCCACAGGTCTCAAGTGGCAGAAGGAACTCAAATCTAAACTACCGGATTCCTCGGTTTTTAAACTCTCTCAAGTTATGATATGGTCTCTAGATCAGGACACCAGGAGTAATTATGGTGCTGGCCTCTTACGATTCACTCAATACTGTGATTCCTGCAACATCCCTGAAGGAGACCGTATGCCCACCTCCGAAAGTCTCATCTCCGCCTTCGCCGCCTCATACACAGCCACTGCTTCAGACAAGACTCTGAACAACTGATTGGCAGGCCTTCACTTCTGGCACATCGTCAACAACACTACCTGGCACGGGGCCGACATGCTTTGAGCAGTCAAACGTGGCTTTGCCAAAATGGTCCCCCCTTCCTCTCGACACGCCAAATGTCCACCCGTCACCATAAAAGTGTTATGCATCCTGCAGGACCACCTTGACCCTCAATCCCCCTTCAATGTGGCAGTTGCCACAGTTGCCTCTACGGCTTTCTGGTGCTGCTACAGACTCGGCGAACTCACTATCCGCGACTGCAACTTCTTCGATTCACTCAAGCACATTTCACGCTCGGTACTCCCCTTCTCACTCAGTACCGTATCCAATGACTCGCAAGCTTGATACACCTCTTTCCACATTCCATGGTCCAAAACTACGAGAGAACAAGGTGCAGACATCTCGGTCACTGCCTGACCCCATCGGACGGACCTGCTAATGGCTCTCCTTTGACATGAGATCATCAACAACAATATCCCCGCATACGCTCCTCTTTTCTCTTACAAGACACAATCAGGATGGGAACCCCTCACCAAAACATCATTTATCTCCCGCTGCAATGATGTCTGGGTGCAGAATGGCTTTCCAAGTATGCCAGGGCATGCCTTCCGCATCAGAGGAACCACCGAACTGTTGTAACAAGGCATCAACCTGGACATCATCACAGTCCAAGGATGATGGATGTCTCGGACCTTCCTATACTATTGGCATCGAGTAGAATCCATTTTACTGCTCTTCATTTCCTCCTCCGTTAACATTGATTGCCTCCAAAACGTAGACGCTTCCATGGCCGCTTTCATATGCCATCAGTGTCCCTCAAGCATAATTTTCTCTTCACTCCAGTTTACATACAATTTCATCTTTATCTCTTGAACAATAACATCTCACACATTAATTCTTTCACGCATCTCCAAGTGTGTGTCCTGGCCACAGACTGGGTCAGGTTGTGAGCTGCGCTCTGGTGTGGTCCTTTTCATGTTTGCTTTTAGTCGGCAGCTTCGGCTCTTTCGCATCTCTTTTGCAGCCGGCAGCCTCCACACGTTTCGGTCTGCTCACACACTCAGAAGGTCAGGCTCCCCTTTTTGTTTTTGTTTCTCTCTCTCTTTCCAGATCGCTCTTTTCTGGTTTCGCTGACCCCTATCGCGCTATCATGTGACCTCACATGCTTGCCCTCCAGTCAGCCCCATGCCTGCCTTCCCACACACACCCCGAATCCTCTATCCACAGATTTGTGTGATTCTCCCACAGCATTTTGTTTCCTTTGTCACTCCAAATCTTCAGATTCCCGAATCCCTTGCCCTCTCATCTCTCTCCTTTCGTTCACACTTTCTCGTCCTCGTTCCCAGTTCTTCCCTTTCTCTTGACTCACCCAGCAATCTTAATATACGAAGGGTCCCAAAGATCCTGAAGGGTTGAGGCATGCATCCTCTGAGGTGATTTGGGTCTCCACAGTGTCAAAGGTGAGTTTGCTGTCCTCAATGGTGTTGATGGTGAGGGAGGTGAACATGTTCCATTCTGGCATTTTCAGAAGGGAATTTAGAATGACAAAGGTAACAAGTCTGCTGTCAACCACAAACTTCATTCCAGCAGGGTGGGCCTCCAAAGTCTGGAGTGACATGATGTGCTCAGAAACAGCAAAAAGTCCTGGACCATGCAGAATTAAACAGTTGTTGGAATGTGTAGAATGCAGAGGTATGGTTGGAGGAGGCTTGGTGAATGGATAGGAGTGTGGTGTGGGTTTCTGTATTAAGTAGGAGGGCATTCCTGATGCTGTCTTGAATGATTCCATGTGCCTTCTCATTCCATTTCATCCATTTCTAGACTTCTTCCAATGTGGCTGTGCCAGAGGTGGTCAGAGTTCCCAATGAGGTAGGGGAAACTGTTAGGGACTAGGAACACCAGAAGATGTGGCAGGAACAGGCATGGTAGCAGTGGTACCTGAGATATCAGGAGATGTGACAGGAATGATGGGACAGATGTTTGTTCCCATGGAAACACCTAGGCCTTTCTCCCTCTGAAGTTTTGCTGTGATCCAGAGTTTCCAAATTTGGAAGTTTGAGGATCCAACAAGAGTTGGGCATGTGAGACTATCAGTGGAGGCTGTATTGGGCAACATGATAGAAGTCCTGAGGGTCTGGAATTTGTCTAAAGATAATTGTGTGAGAGTGGAGTTGTTCTGGGGAGGTTTTCTTTCCATTAGTATGTGCTAGCAGGGCTCATAACCTGACAAAAACTATAAGAGGGCAGTGATTGCCCAGATTACTAGAAATTAGCTAGGAGTAGTAAATGGGTATTGGAAACTCACCTCAGTTTTTGCCTAAGGAGGGCAAAGAATGACTGAGGAATCCAAAAGGAAAAGTAAACATATATTACTGTGATGGGCAGAGAAGTGCTTGCTAAGAATGACAGGAGATTAGGGATAAATTGGGGAATATAAAGAATGTGGAATAGGGAGTTGAGCAATGTAAGTTAAGGATGGGAATACCCTTGAAATCTCTGGAGTGATAGTAGGACTTGGTGGGATGATGGGATAATAGTCCAAGTGGATTCCAAGCAGACTCTGGACAGGGGTCATGGGTCTGCATGGTTCCAAGTTATTCCAGATGGTTTCTGGGTTTCTGGGTTTCTGTGGCTGTGCTCTGACACTCCAGTTTTCCAGATTCCAGAGCTCACTGTACTTTGTTGCTTTGCACCAGCAACTTTTGAGTGTATCACATTACATAGCACCACTTTTTTGTTGTAGATCAGATGTTTGGGATTGTGTTATATGTACCTAAAATACCTCTAGTGAAATTTTGGGCTACATCAGAAGTGTTGTGTTGTTGTAAAACTGAAATCTGACTCAAAGGCTTTTTTGTACATACACCATCCTTTGCACCAACAAGATCTATGCTGTACTATATGTGATAATTGATAATCTCAGCTACCATGCCAACTGATAAGCCACATCAGTCCTCTTCTGCACTCCCACTGCCATCAAAACCCACACCCTCATCATGCACATTCCCATACATTTTGACTCCCTGAACACTCTTGAACACAGGCTTGGGCAATGGTGACTTGAGCTTTCCCAGCTCTGGTTGATTCCACCCAGGTCAACATCTCTCTGCTTTTGCCAGGTCCTTCTCCACTTCCAAGGCCACAAGGTCCTCCTTGTGGGCCTGTATTTTACACTCAATTACATTCAAGCTGTGCTACCTCTACCTCCTTCCACACTACTATCACTTCAGCTTGTTCATCTCTCTATTTTCACTGTTCATCTCATGCCACTTCTTTGTCAACCATCACCTTTTGTGTTCAAAAACTTGGGCATGGAACTCATTACCAGTGAGTAGTTGGGGTAAACTGTTTCCAACAAGCATCCCCTTCTTTTTCTGTGCATCTTTTTACTCCTCTTCCTCTGCAGCCAACTGACCAGAAAGTCTGTCACAAAATATGGACTGCAGCACTACTGTTGATTGCATTCCCATCAGTTTAGCCTTTGAAATGTCCTTGTGTGTGTGTTAGTCAGTACCACTATATATTACTGCACTAGCCTGTTTAGGTATATCTTTAATGAATTAGATGGTGATATGACTACAAAAGCACTCTCCACTGACATGCCTCTGGCAGGAGGAAGACACATTTAGCAAGTGGATTTAAGTCATGGAAACATGCCTGGAGGTTACTGACAGTATGTGTATGAGCTTCAAGGGTCCACATAAATATTTCAATCAGTTACATACCAACCCATTGGCCACAAAACAGTATCATTTCAACCAAAAAATAGGTTCAGCTTGAGATCATGGAATGAATAACATGACATACTATCCATAGGTATATACCCAGGCCTTGTAGTTGTGTCATCAAGCATCAACATAAAGGGACATTGAAGCTGATGTACTACAAAACCACCTTTGTTTTATGGTAAATAATTTCTATGGAAGGAAGCAATATGAGCTCAGAGAAATTTACATCAACTTCTTTCTATAAGGCCCTGCAGATGTGTCCATAATCTTCCAGCATGGCCTAACACAGGTTGTTATATCTGTTTCTTGGTCCACACAAAGCAAAAATGAAATCTTATACTATCCATGATTGCACAAGCATTGATGTCCAGGTGAATGTCACATCTGTGTCACTATAGCAAATCACATGATGATGGCATAAGAGTTTCTCACAGTGACTGAGCCCCACCATGAGAATGTATGGCAACGAAAAAGTGCAGGCAGGATGCTGAAAGGCCCCTGTGTGCCCGAGCAACCTGTGGGTCTACATAACAAGGTGGAGCCTCCCACCCCCCACTTGTTCTACCTGTTTGAAACCAATCCAGCCTAGGGTAGCCACTCTCACATGGTTGTGGCCATGACTTGAATCAAATCCCTGGGTAGGGCATTAGATTGGTAGTTGGTACCCTAAGCATTGGCTGGATGGACTAGCAGTAGGGGTAACAGTGAAGCCCCCTGATGAGAACTGTTGTGAGTTCAAAACTGCTCCCTCTGCTTTCTTTTCCTGCCCCTTGTCATACTGTACATGTGATCCACCACATGACCTGGCCCTTATCTTTGGAAAGGGGCATCCTGATGGATGACTAAGCAGGTGGACAGCCTGGCATGTTCTCTTGTGCACACAGACTAGGTACTTTGGGTCTTGTGCCTCAGCCATAGTACTAACAGCTTTCTGTACTGGTGAACACAGGAAATGCTCCAGAGATAAATCCTAGCTTGTTTCAATGGTATGACTTTAGTTCTTGCAGAAATGGGTATAGTCTTTGTGTGTGCAATTACTGGAGGGGTGCATCCCCCCCCTTCCTAGACCTCAATATTTCAATATCCTTGAAGAAAATGATACATCACACATCACTGTTGCTATCTCATCTGAGACATGTTGTAAAGATTCAAAAATCTTCCCTGGTGATAAGAGGTGGGAACAAAGATTATAAAGAAAGAAGGGTGAGAATGAGATTGACCCATGAGGGATTCAGGTGAGAGGATCTCTAGAAGGGAGAGTCTGTTTGTTAGCAATTGACCCTAGTCTCAGGACCACCATGCCAGGACTGCTTCTGGAATCTTCCTGTACTCTTCCAGACTTGGAAACACCAGAACACTTTGGAACACTGTGACTTCATAATCCTTATACAGTATAAATCTCATAATGGATGGTGTTGGTCCCCACCCAATGGTATCCATTATGAGGTTATATCCACCACAATATTGTCATGTTGTGTGACATCATGTGACACTGTGCAAGGTCCCACAGGCAACAATGTCACACTGGCCCAGGAGGCCAACTAACCAGAGACTTCAACACACCTCCACCCTGTCAGTTGCCCCAGCCTTTCCAGATGATGAGAGGTGCAACTTGTCAGCATATAGAATGAACATGAATGGAACACCATTATTCTCAGTCAAGGCAGACTTGGTTTGGATTGCATGGGAGTGAAACAACAATGTATTTCCAAAGTTAGTGTGTAAGAATGGTACAATGTTAATCATAGGCCTACTTGCACTTTCCACCAACAATCTGCCATCCATGGGTCAGTGTCAAACCACTCAAATCAGGTCCCATTATATTTTTACAGGTGTTGGGCATCCCAAATAAAATGTGATGCGAGGAGAGGGGCTTGGAGTAGGTCCATTTCCCAGTCCCAAAGGAGTCAGAATTGGACATCATACTCCAACTCTTGCTTCTTGTGATGTACAGGTGCAGTATGGTTTTTGAACTTGTAGACCTTATAATACCTGTTACATTAGAAGAAGAAAAAACATTCTTGCTAGGTTATATTACTCACAGGTGTCATGAGAACAGATGCACAAGTCCAAGCTTTCACAAGGTCAGGATGAGACTGTAATGTGAGCTTTGCTTTGCCAGCTGCAGTGCTCTGAATAAGGGCAAGGAGTTTGTCAGTTTGTTCCTTGCTGAGACTGCATGATGTGCAATTTCTGCAAATTTGAAATCACCACTGGTGACAAATGGTTGCCATGTGTTGTCATCAAGGCTGGGTGGTGGTTGTGTTGGAATACAAACATATGCATATAGCTTAGGTAATCACGCACTTACCTTGGAGGTGTCATACTGTAGTTTACCTTAGTGACTACATACTAAGGTATACTACAGGTCCTTTAAACCTTGGTACAGGTTTTCTACAGGTTATGAGCCCTGAAGCCTGTCAGTAACCCAAGTTTTCACTCAAAGGTTCAAGACTTGAAGTCCCACGAAGATGGCGTATTCGTTAACGCTCAGCGACGGCACCGAAATTCGAGTGCCGAACATTCTTGTCAATGGTCCATACTGGTCGAACTACCGGGAAGCATTTGCTGCCAACAAACCAGGCTCAGAAGTCTTCCTAGCAGCATTATGAGCTGCACACACATCCAAGGAAAGCTCTGTAAAGCTCAGCATTACGTGTTGGAGGCTGGAAGAGGCCAGAAGGATCCAGTGCGAGGCAGTGTACTCACTCGAGACGCGCAATGATGTCCGTGACACGTCACGCTGTGACAATGACATCAGCAACGGATCAGCCAAGGATGTACCCAAGGCCACAAGAGTCGAAGAACGCTGTGACACAAAGCATCGTGAGCAGCATCGCACAGCAAAAAGTGCACGGGGAGAAGAGTTGAGGTGTAGAGGGGATAAGGTGGAAGCTAGGAGGACTGGCGAGAGCGCAGTCGCAGTGACGGGACCGGGTGAAGGCACCGCTGTAGGGAACTGGGGCTCCCTACACATGCAACACTACACCACAACTCGCCTGGACAAGCCCATACGGGCCCAGAAGTATTCCCAGGAGATCCCTACCCGACCGTCCCATCCTTTACTCGTCCGGAGTATCCACCTTGTTTCACAGATCTGCCTGCATACCCAACTGCCCATGCCCTCACCTGGCCGGTAAGTAGTATACCATTCTTCATGTCTCTCTCTCTCCCTCTCTCTTTCCCTCTTGTTCCACCACACGTACCTTATATCGACTTGCGTACCCCTCAACAGGTGCAGTATATACTTACATAATTGGCCCAGACAGTCTCGGGCATACCCAGACTATAAAAGCTCGGTACTTAGGCTTGACTAGAATGATTGAACTATCTACCTACTTACGACTCCTCCCCGGTTATCATATTATTTTGGTTTGCTCCTCTCGAGTGCGACCCTCCCAGATATAAGACTCAAACACATAGTCCCCATCCGGACTCGCCCAGGTCCACTCAGTCTAACACAGAACAAGACTCGTCCGGATCCCTCGGGTTGGTCGCGCACCATCAACCCTGTCACACCTCGCTCCCCCGGAAGCCCTGCATTCGCCCATCTCTTCTCATATCAGTCCTTTCCTTTATTCATTCTTCACCTTCGCTCAACTGACTCTCGAGCAACTTCCATTCTGTCAAATGGTAGCAAGCACGGTGCTTACTGTCTAGTGCCTATTGATGCTTGAGCTAGGATCTAGTCCAATGGACTGGTAGCTCAGTTGGAAGAGCGCCACTGTACTACGCTGGAGGCCACGGGTTCAATCCCTGTCTAGTCCACTTTTCTGGCAAATTTTGTCATGGTAGCAGCAATGTTGTTCTCTAGTCTGACACTTTAACCGGGTCACTAGGATCAGATTGTTG
>KN825805.1:0-13245 GCA_000827395.1 Paxillus rubicundulus Ve08.2h10 | reverse complement strand
CTGCAACTCCGAGATCGCAGGAAAGCGGAGTTACAAACTCCGAGGTTGCGGGAAAGCGGAGGTACGAACTCCGGGTCGCGGGAAAGCGGAGTTGGTGTTCCGGTTCCGGAGTTCACTGTATTTTGTCACCTCCAGGACGAAAGCTGGTCGGGAACCGTTGGGTCTTCGAGTTCAAAACCCATGATCTGAAGGGGGGACCGAAGTTCAAGGCACGTCTTGTAGCTCACGGTTTCTCACACATTCCAGGCATTGACTTTCATCAAATATATGCACCGGTGGCAAAACAGGCCTCAATTCGTCTCCTCATCGCCCTTGCAGCAAAGGAAGACTGGGAACTGGATTGCTTTGACGCAAAACAGGCCTTCCTTCACGGGAGACTGAAGGAGACGATCTACATGAAGCAACCACGAGGCTTCGAACAGTTTGGAGCGTCCGGAATCCTGCTCGTCTGCCGAATGCTCGCCTCGCTCTATGGTCTCAAGCAGGCAGCAATAGACTGGTACAAGCTCCTGTCAGCAGTTCTAATAGGTCTATGTTTCCTGAAATTGAAAGCCGACCTGGCGGTCTTCATCTATGACTCGACTCGAGCGGACGGGACAAGAGTCATCTGCATCATCATTTGGCACGTCAACGACGGATTGGGAGGAAGCAACAACAGGAAGTTTTTGGACTGGGTAAAAGGGAAGATAGGAGAGAGGTTCGGAATCAGCGACATGTGATCAGTGACGATGTACCTCGGGATCAAGATTGAGCGCAACCACGAAACGAGGGAGATATGGATCCACCAGGAAAGCTACATCAAGTATCTTTGCGATCAATACGAGATGACAGACACAATCCCAGTATCACTCCCGATGGATCCAAACCACCCCCTCGGAAGGGACACAGACAACTATCCTGCCATTCCAAATCTTGACCACGCCTTTCGAAAGCTGATTGGCGAGCTGATGTACCTGGCGATATGCACGTGAATGGATATCGTGCATGCGGTGCAATGTCTATCACAGCAGTGTGCCCACCCAGAAGCACGACACTACGCAGCCGGGAAGTGAGTCATCCGATACCTGAAGGGGACAATGGGGCTGCATTGTCACTACGGGAATCCCACCGTGGACACCACACCTCACGCATACAGCGACTCCGACTGGGCAACATGTCCTGAGGATCGTATTTCCATAACAGGATACGTCTGGTTCTTCTACGGAGGACCGATCACACATAGCTCAAAGAAACAGTCTACTCAGGTGTTGTCATCCACAGAAGCCAAGTATATGGCCCTGGCAGCATGTGTTCAGAAGGGCCTATGGATCAAATCAATGTTTGAATCACTCAATCAGCTGATCTCCCTTCCCCTTTGCATTCACGCCGACAACACAGGGGCGCTGTCACTCTCAAACACCTCACTGAATCACAGTCGCACCAAACACATTGACATCCGTTATCACTTCATCCAAACTCATGTCACGCAGGGGACTTTTGCACCGCAGTGGATTCCAATGCACAAGAACATAGCTGACACTCTCACGAAGCCCTTGCCAAAGCCAACCTTCAACCAGCATCGTACCTCGCTCTCATTAGTGTCTCGCTGAGGGGGCGTGTTGGATTCTGGGGGGTCTCGTGACCCCATTCATTATCTTGGGGCAGCTCAACACTTAATCATTGGGGACTACATTATCACATGCCACGGACACACAGTTATATACTTAGCACTTCACGCGATTGTACCTCAGCTCCATTGATCCACTATCAGCGGTACTGAGGTATGTCCTTTACATAGACATGCATTTCTTGTAACTAACCTATGACAATAGTCACGCTAT
This sequence comes from Paxillus rubicundulus Ve08.2h10, assembly GCA_000827395.1. Lineage (NCBI taxonomy): Eukaryota > Fungi > Basidiomycota > Agaricomycetes > Boletales > Paxillaceae > Paxillus > Paxillus rubicundulus. The sequence goes on along the minus strand of KN825805.1, from coordinate 11,425 downwards.
TCATCCTAGGTAGATAATTCTAGCTCCGTTGATCCACTATCAGCGGTACTGAGTCACGCTATTCCTCCTAGTCTCTACAAGAATGTAACTACAGTGCTCCTCTGATGGGCTCATTGGCTGGAAAGCCCCCCTGGGCCCACCAATCCACCTATTTTTCACCAAATGCCACAATCAGTCCATCACTGGAAAAAAAAAAATGGGCCCATGGGTAATATGCCGAACACCAGACATTGGCCCATGGGTCAGTTGCCGAAAAATCAATATGGGCCGACATTGGTTCACCGGTTGACATCCCTATGATATCGGAATTGGTTGCCCAGTCACTTTCCCACATTTAATGCCCATTCTTGTGGATGGACAGGCACTGTCAGGCTTCTGACATGTCCAGGTGTCACGCAATAACTGAATATTCTTGCTGATTTTGATGTTGCCAGGAAGTTCTGCAGGATCTTTCTACAAATGGACCATATATGCGGCCATCAGAATCTCAAGTATGTGATCAGAATCACATACCTTTTTCTGGGACTTCCCTGCCTTTGAACCACTTGTTTCATTGTCACCACCATAGTCAGCTTTGTTTTCCTTTGTGGCATCAGCTGCACTTGGGACAGGGTTTTGCTGTACAATGATATTGATAGTTGGCATGTAGGATGACATCTTTTCAACCTGAGAGCTGAGAGTCTTGAAGTTGTCCTCGCACAACAAGGGGAGGCCTGGTTTTGGCAGAATGCATGGGATGTAGAAGGAAACATTGTAGTCCTTGAAATTGATCTTGTCAGGAGACAGCAGGTAACTGATTTTTACAAGAAATTGTGCTTTGAGAGTATCCCAGGGCTTGTCATCATGGTGGAACTCAAATGATGTGCTCTTGGACACCCATTTTGTAGCAGGCTTCTTCAATTCATAGGCGGCCATAGCACCTATGATGAAGGTGATAACCTTCTGTGGTTTTGACATCAGCTCATCTGATGCATATATGCGTGGAAATAGGGAGTGAATTGGCTTTTCATCACCAGGGTGTCAAGTCTCACCTTGTGCACACCATTTCCTTTTCTTACCAGCTACAGTGGGAGGGGGAGTTGGTGGTTGTGGTTGTGGTAGGGTGGCCTCGACATTGCTTGGAGATTCACAAGTTGGTGTGTTGGTATCATCACCTTCCTCCTCAGATGTGTTGAAATCATTGTCTTGCATCGCCCAAGCTGTGTGGATGGTCAGTGAGCTTGCTTGCCATGTATCTGACACACAATCAACCTGAAGCACCTGTGTATTGTGTAGTTACGCTGATAGATGTAAGTGACGATGGTGTATTGCTGTAGAGTTTATCTTATCTATCCCAAAATTCACCAAGTCTACAAGTTTCTGTACAGTATAGGACTGGCACTTGTGCCAGCAAATTTTAAGTGACTTGCATTCCACAACATCACAATTTTTTATAGATCAGCCATTAGGAATGGCTTCATATATACGTAGGTAATCTCTAGGAAAGATTTAGACAGGATCAATGGTGTTGTTGTGCTTATAGCAGAGTGTCTAAACTCAATGCTCTATCACGCATACACCACCACTTGTGCCAGTGCCAAAAAGAGTATACCAGCAAGATCATAGTTATCATTCTGTAACATCAACTGATAAGCCCATCAATCATCGCCCACACTCCCACCATCATCACTTTCTGCCATTGCTGTCACCATTCTCATCTCCCCCATCAATGGCGGGCTTGGGAAAAGGTGGCTCTAGTTTACCCTGCTTTGGTTGAGTCCATCAAGTTCGACGCCTCTCCACCTTTGCCAAGTCTCTCTCTGCCTCCCAAGATGGAGGCTCATCCTTATAAACCTGTCTTTGAACTCAATTTCTTTCAAGCCGCCCTGCTTCCATCTCCTTCCATGGTCCTGTCGCTTCTGTTCGTTCATCTCTTTGAGTGTGAGCTGCCTGTGGTTAAATTTTGGGCTGTCATCACTGGGAATCCCACTACTCCATATTATCACACTGGTCTAGCCTACTTAAGTATATCTTTGTTTCTGATTACGGATTAGATTTATGATAGGACCACAAAACCTGTTGATCCCCAGCATGTCTCTAGCAGGTGAACAATGGACTTGTCAACAAGATTTGAGTTGTAGAATTGTTGTCTAGCCTTAGTTTTACAGTTTGTATGAGTTCCAAGTGCCCACAAAATTTATTCAGCTGGTCAACAACCACACAGCTATAAAACAGTCGTATTTTGGAGATAAAACAGATTATATTCAGGATCCACCAATGTAATCTATACCAGCTGTCTCTATATACATGGCCAGACAGCTAGCTCACTAGTGGGAGATGTTGTGGTGGCGCCATAGTGTGAGATTCGAGCACTACAAGAAGTTGACACAAGTGCCGGTCCTATACTGTAATTGGCGAAAATTCTCAGCGACTGCCATCAAATACCCAAATGGCTGTAACTGGTGGGTGAGTTTTTACCCGTACCCTATAGTGCTGGCTACCACATTGCTGTCCACAATTCTCAATGGTGTAAATGTGTAAATTGATGGGAAACAGCATGACAAATAATGGGTAGACTAATGGTACACAGGTACACAGCATCGTAGAGCACTGCTAGACCTGCAACACCACGAACGAGTCCCCATGGAAGGGTGCCTTGGCATCCAGGTATTGGTCATCCCCCTCGAGCATGGTTCAAGCTGTTTTCTCACGGCGGTAACAACGAGAGGACCCTGAGGTCACGGAACTTCAAGCTTCAAGCTTCAAGGCCTATGGAGTCTCATCGGGTGCGGTGGTGTATGCACTCGGGGTCGGCGGTGATGTCAATGATGCAGACTATAGGGCCAGTGGTGATGGGCACCCATGAGTAAGGAGGGAAGACCGATGGTATATTCGTGCGATCTGTCCCCACTGGCGCGCTTGTTTTCGTCGCGGGCAGCGACGTCGTACCTGTTCCGCGGTGAACAACGATTGTTCCCACTCCATCGCACTCACCCGTTCTTGCAGGCATGGTCATTGGTTAGATCAGAACACTGCAAAAGTTCGGTTGGATCGCGAGCTTTTCCATTTGGCTCAACATCCTCACGTCGGTCGTCATGATGGGCGCCGTTGCGCACAACCCTCCCAACTACTCGGAAACCGAGCCCTCCTACAGTGTTGTACAAAACCAAGATCATTCCATGTGAGCTGACATGTTATTCTAATGATCTTCGTCCAGAGTTCACACACTGTACATCTGGTGATAGGTTGTACGGCCTCAACACCCCTCGCCGATCCGGAGTGGACTCCTGGAAGGACTTGCCACGGTGGTTACGAGAATTCTTGTGCCACCGTCGGAGCTGTAATTATGGTTGGACGTGTGTCCAGTGAACGGTTGAGCAGTGAGGTGTGTGGCGTCGGTAAAGGTGTAATTGAGCATGAGCAACCTGGCACGAGCCGTCGTCATTCTACAGGAACAGTTCAAAGCTCTTGAATAACCCTCTCCTCAAGCCATTCTATGGCGGCGGATTGTGACAGGACAACCGGTACCTTGATCTGGCCCGCCCCAGAACCCAACTTCTCGGCCTTTCGCAGACGGTACTCCATGAATGTGCCGGGCTTCACAATCCGGATCGTCGGGAGGCCAAACCGACCAAGATTGCGCGCACGCAGATGTCCAATGTTCTTAGCAGCGAGAGCATCAAACAATTTTTGGCGAGCGAGGTGCAATTTCGATCCTGCAAAATGCACTTGTTCAATGGTATCTGGCGAGCAACAAGGGAATTTGGCGCACCTAATGGTCCCTCGACAATGTAGCCTACTGTAGTGGGAGACTTGCGGTCGTCTACAACAACGGTGAACTCGTGTACTTGTATGATATCTTCGGAGCTGATCGCCTGAATAGCTGTCACGAGATCACTATCTGAGATCAACGTGTGCGGGAATCGAATTGATAGACTGCAAGAGTCGTCAAATAGTGTACAGGGTAGTGATGGCAGGCACGACTTACGATTTTCGTCCCGCGTACTTGAAGACTGGTGAGCCACCATTAGTGTCGAACCCTACAATTTCAATAATGTCACCGAGCGGATATCGCCACAAGCCATCGCGGGTGGTTAACACGATCTGGTACCGTTTACTTGCCTCCAAGTCCCACTAGAATACAGGTCAGTGGGTGCTGCCAGTCTCAAGATACAGATAGAGAAACAGACCGCCTGAAGTATGTTTTGAGGTGTTTCCTCTGCTCCAACATCCAAAAACTCGATGACATCCTCGGTGTGAAGGACAAATATATCATGGTCGTCTGTGTAGTAGGAAGCAGCAATATGACCCTCCGCCGCACCATACCCACGACCACGGATAGCGATAGTTGGACCAAGGACGAATCTCACCTGAGTTCTGGCTAAGTATCTCGCAACAAAAGAGATAACGGTCATTTACTTTTGGGAGCACGAAAGCAAATGGCCCACTGCAAGTCGCCACAAGCACCCTCAGCTTTGGCCATACACGCGCAGCCCATCCCGCACAGGAGGACGGGGAACCGATTTCATGGAGTTCCGTAGCGCGTTCAGGATTTGCGTGTAAGTGAACCTGTTCAACTTTGAATTCAATGCATCGCACATTGCTCCTCCTACAGCTTACTTGCAAGTGCGCTCGAACATGATCGATGCCCTCAAGGTCAGGTATCGTACCATCCTTGATGCAGGTTATCAACATGTCCCATTCCTCGTCCACATGTCGCACAAAGTCCATGAATGCAGGGGCGAATGTCATGACCCATCGCTCTAGGTCTCGACTCGCGAGACTGAAGAGCGCGTGTATCAGGAGGAAGGACCGAGGACGGGCGATCAAAGACGCGGCCCACGGTGCGACTTGGCCTGGCACTGCGAGGTGAAAAGTCAGACACCACGTCCGTCCGCAAGCTTGGAAGAAAACATACTAATAACTGACATCCGACTCTCGTCGTCGTCAACGCTCCACCACCCTGCATGCATACGTAGCCGTGCGCCAGAAGCACTGCCCAAGGGGATCCGTTTCACAACTTCACCAGACTTACGTTCTACCTCCTTAAGCTCGTTGTAGCCGTGGTAGACCATCCAATTTTCCATGGCGTTGACATCACCGCGCTCATACAATGAAGGACAGGTTAGCGCCTCTTTGGTGACGTGATGGTATCTTGCAAACATCTTAGGCGCATTCCCCGAAGTAGTGCTAGAGAATACCAGAGCGAACGGAAGACCAGGAGAAAATAGGTTCTCGACCTCCGACTCCTTGCATGGCTGCTCATTAAACTTGGCTACGAACGGCTTGTACGACCCGTAGTCCATCAGCGCAACATGGCTCCGGAAGTCTTGCAACAATGTATCATCGACTTCTGTCCCATGCACTGCAACGGCGTCACGAAATACAGCGAGAGATGGCGCATGGGAAGCATACTGTGTACTGAAGTTGGCTCGGATGATCCTGAGAAGAAGACGGTCAGTCTTTTCTGTTAAGAGTGTCCGCAACCTTGGTATCAGGGAATTGCAGGGAACGGGAGGGACTGGGTCAAGTTGGGACATGGGAGGAAAGGGAATTACAGTTGCAGGGCTTCCTTGGCGCTCTGCTATTTGACTATACACAGACGCGAACTCGGAGCCATTCTTCGTTTCGCTTCCTACTCGCCCACAAGTGGTTTGCGAGATCGAAAACTTGCCATGTAAAGACGTTCTTAGAAGGCGTGCTCAATTCTAAGGTCAGGTCGCGAGGTCAGGTCAGTCCATTGGTTCGAGCAATTAAGCGAGAAATTTGTACGTTAGCCTCAAGAGCAGTGTTCTGCCGGTTAGTGAAGGTTCAGAAAATTCACAGAACGTTCATCAGTGAACTTTCCCATGAACACAAGTGAAGTGACTCTGTGCAGTGCCAGAAGTCGGGTCTGGACATTAAATAATCAAAGCTCATTGGCTACAAAGATCAGGGGTAGTGGCTAATCAAGACTACACTAAGTGCTCTACTACACTGCCAATATCTCTTCTGCCTGAGAGTAATCTGAATAGCCAGCAACATTTGCTTCAGGAGTTCCTTGGCCGTTTTCGGGTCTATGGAGGCATTGTGCACTCGAATGGTATACAACTGCAAGCATAGATTAAAGTTAGCATGCTCCAGCTACCAGAAAGTGCTCGATATTCACCTTCCATTGTGAAGTCATCATGAATCCAATCAAATGGTGGTGGTTCTTGCCTGTCCATCCATCACACTGTAGCGTAACTTCTGAACCTCGACACTCTTTGTGGGCTGATGCCTTCAACCGATTGAGAACATCAGGGATGAGATGATTCATGAGGACTTTCGATGAGGGAATTTTCACTTTAGTGAGAAAGCAGTTGCAAATTTTCTTCCACTCAGGGTTCTCGACCCACCGTAGTGGTAACCCAGCGCTAGCTGTCAGCCTTGCAAGCACTGCTTCCCAATCAGCCTGATCACCCAGTCTCCAAACAACCTCTGCAGGCCAGTGGAAGACTGGGCTTGGGGATGCAGGTGGTGCCGTTGATGTTGAATGGCCAATAGAGCCAGAAATGGAGTGGTATTGACCGCTTAGAGTGAGTCATTGGCACTTAGAGTGATGCGATAACAATGAAATGTCCGATATTGTTGGACTGGAAGGGCTGGAGCTGTAGGTACTCGAAGTTGCCATTAGGCCTAATGAATTCGATGTTGCAGTGACTGGGATGGATAGTGTAGGAAATTGAGGCATCCTGGGGAGCATGTGCATGCCACTTTGTGGCACAAGGGTTAAGGGTTCAAGTTGCGCAGGAACACCAGGCGGGAGCAGCATGTGCTGGCGATGATTTTTGCGAGGCAAATATAAATTGTGGTACTCCTGCTGGGCTTGGGAGTGGACACCATTGGGGTGCAACTCACAGTCATGGAGATGGAAAAGGAGAGTGCTGGGCCGACTGACCAGCCAGATGCGATGGGTATCGTTTTGTGCCATTGCCCAAACTGTATGTAGTCAGTAAGACATTGGTTCAAATAATAAAATGCCTGATGTATGAGTGCCGACAATCGCTGACATATCTCGAGGCGATTCCTGCTGTCCCGTGCTGACTTGTTCTTGGTCTAATCGCTGCTCCCGAGCGATGTGCTGTTTGTAGATCACTTTGCAAATCACTTTTGCCTTACCACTGACCATTGAGGTGTCTTGTTTGTTTGTGTATCCCAGATGTTCTGCGAAGTGGTTCCACCACTACTGTCTGGTTGAGCATTTCTTGGCCATTGGTTTGGGAGGAACTTGAGTTTTGATGAATTTTCGTGGTGTGTGTGGTCGGCATTTTGTTCATGCAAGCATTGTTTACTTGTAAACACTTGTGGAGGGCATGAGGCATGGGCACTGGACAGATAAGATTATGTGTGCATATCTACTACAAGGAAGGACCTGGGAACCGCTCGAAGTCATGTTCAAGTGAACGTCAGTGAAGTTTGATGACTTTCCCACAATTTACGGTCAGTAACTGTGACTTGGGTTCACTGACTGGTAAAACACTGCCTTGCAACACCTTCGCCTCATAGTAAAGACAGTATAGTTATGTACTTAGAACAGTCCTAGATAGTCAATACATGATATTAACCTTGAGGATCTGTCAAGAAGTGGTGAATGTCTGTTTTCGTAGGTAAACAAGGTCGTTGCCTCATTTGTCAATGACACACAGTCCTCGATCAGGTATAATAACCCCTGCTCGTCTACAATGCGTCCAAGTACTTCTTGTTCTTGTGAACTATTACCTTCATTTCGTCGCTCTGGATACCATTAGACGACTTTTATTACTTTCAATACCCTTACAGTCACTTGCATAATGATTTAGACAAATCTCGATGCATGTCTGGCTGTTTGTGTAAGTTTGCTCAAGCCAAACTGTGACATCGCTGTCACGTCCTGCCAACCTTCATTCCAGTCTTCAACGATGCCAATGCTGATGTCAATGCAGCTGTGTAAGTGTGTTGTTGTGTGGCGGTATGAGATGCACTTGCCCATTGATGAGATTGTGACACATTCTGGACTCTGTTGTGCCACGATTTACAATATCCTTCGACTGCAAGAAGATTTTGGCACTCCTGATAACCCTACAGCTCTTCCAACTGGTCGGCATCATAGCTTGGATGCACAAGGCCTTTCTTACATCCAAGCACTCCTCCATGCCAATCCTACCCTGTTCCCTATGAAATTCAGAGTCATCTCACTGAAACACACAATGTTGAAGTGTCAATTTCCACTCTTTATCGTGCCCTTCAAAATCTTGCATGCACCAACAAGTCGGCCATGAAGGAGGCTGCTGAATGTGATGAGTGGCTATGTGCAACGTGGCAGGGCGAGATTTGGTGTTATACAGATGCACAGCTGCTGTTTTTGGATGAGGTGGGGGTGGATGATCATACAAATGAAAGGCAAAGAGGATGGGCACCAGTTGGTCAAGCATGTGTTATGAGAATTACGTTTTTGCAGGGGCAAAAATATTCTGTCCTTCCTGCACTGGATTGCAATGGAATTGTTGCTCTAGACATCTTTGAGGGCTCTATAACAAAAGAGAGATTTATTTATTTCCTCTGTGAGCAAGTTGTATGTTGTCGTTTGAGTGCTCAGGCTACCTCTCATGGATTCAGTTGACAATGTTTCTCTTAGGCCCCATTACTCAATTCATTCCCCCACCCACGCAGTGTTGTGGTTATGGATAACTGCTGCATTCACCATGACAAGGAGATCAGGCAGATCATTGAGGATGAGTGCAGTGTGTTTGGGTGTAAATCCATGCAACATGCTTACTGATCAATGCTCCAGATGCAAAGTTGATCTACTTACTGCCATACTCACCTGACTTTAATCCAATTGAGGAGGCATTTCATTTTCTCAAGTGTTTGCATTGCCATGAAGCTGAGGCCATTGATCCCCAATCTCGACCCTGGTTTGTTCACAAAGCCTCAATGGCAGTTACAGCGAATCATGCACGAAGCTGGTTTAGAAATTGTGGATATACATGACAAGAGCTAACTAAGTTGGTATTAAAAGGTGTTTTGAAGTTAGTTCACAGAAGAAGAATAACTAGAATTCAATGCGAGACTTCTCATTCTTTCATGCTACCCATGCATGAGCAAACTCTTGTGAGCAGAAGGCACTACCTTTATGAAGGGCAGCAGCAGCAGCTAATCTATCAAGGGGAAATTTAGCAATAATGTTGCATGTAAAGTCCAAATGAGTGAGGTCCTGGGCCCGATCAACAATGTCAATGGACGTCTCAGCACAGAAAGCCTCAAGCATTGTGATGAGGTCATTGAGTACCAAAGGTGACTTGGGAGCGCTAGCAAGTGAGGGAGGTAGGGACGATGGAGGTTTTGGCAGGTGAAGTTGACTCTGAGATAGTTGTGACACCATGGGTAGTATTGCTGCAGCAAGCAATGAGTTAATCAGATTCATATCAATGGCTGGTGAGGAGGTGACTGTTGGTGATGGCTGTTGGGGTGCTGGGCCAGTCCTTCCATGAGGGTGCAGTGTTACAAGTCCACCATGTGCTCCTTCAAACTCATTACAGTTTGGAGGCACAAGAAGTGAAGCCTTTTGTGTGGCCTGACATCGGGGTGGTGAGTAGGGTACTTGTTATCAGTCACATGTGATGACATACCCATGCAGCACCCCATGCACCAAGTCAACGGGTATTGAGGCCAAAATGACCTCCATCAGGCTTGATATAGCAAAAGCCAGCCTCACCATGTTCACCTTTATGCTCCTGACACTTCCATTGGCCCTTGAGCTGAAGGATATAATAACTGTTCAGTCGGGCACTATCAGAATAGTTCTCAAGTCATGGAACCTAGCTAGCTGTTAGCAACACCAAATGAACAAGATATCAACTTTACCTTTGATGCAACAACATCTTCCTCATACCCTTCAGTTTGTACACTTCCATCAGGTAATTCCATAAGTGCAAAAGGGCTCATAAAAGTTATTAGAACAACCCAGTAGTTGGTAAATGAATGCACTCGCTTGGCCTTGTGGAATGCACTCATCTCATCAAGATCAAATGCAATCATGATGTTGCAATTGCCAGACTTCTTCACAATACTTTGCAATGACGCCGAGAACTTGAGTTCAGTGCTAACCGTTGTGGCACCTTTCTGACCACCACTATAGGAAGGAATCAGTTCAAATCCACTGCTATAGGAAATATTGATTATGGAGACCCAGTCCACCACAGTTTGAAAGGAAACTCCGGCTTATAGTCTTCAGTTAGCTTATGGGCATCAAGAGCTTCAACAAGGAAGTTCTTGTGGGACATGCCCTCAAGTGGTAGCCGCAGTTGCTTTACGGTGGTTACCTTCTGAATATTTGCCCTACCATGCCTTCCAGGAGTTTCGGAAGTCACTGCCTGAAGTGCAGATACACTAATACTAACCAGAAACTCTCTGCCTACTCATATGTCCAGGTATCAGTGTATAATGACAACATGAATAGTAATCTACTTACAGATCTTTGTGATTGCAGATGGATTGTTAGTGTCGCTGCATGATGCCAGCGGTGCCACAGTTGAGCTTGGTGGCACTGGTGTTTCATATAGCTGAATGGGAGAGCCAAGTGGGTGCTCTGCCCTTTCATTCATCACAATGGAACCAAAGTTCCTTTCTATATGATGGTAAGGAGGGGTCAGATGAAAATGTGACCATGCACCTTGAGTGGCTACACTGCCCAAGGGTCTCGGTGCTGAAGGCTGGGTAATTGGAGTTTGTGGTGGCTGATTTTCCTTCACATTGTCAGGCACCAGCTGTGGAGCAAGGGTTGGGTACATCACAAGCTGCTGAAATGGGGTGGACTGATAGTAATTTTCAATGATCTGATCTTGAGAAGATGACATCAATGTTTAAGATAAAAGAGGGATGAGACTTATTGCTATAACTTGCATATTTATGTGACAAGCCACCTCCATGTATCATACAATATTTTTCGTTGAATTTTTCATGCTAGCTTTGAATTGCCAATGAATGGAGGTGAGTTTGCAGAGGATATTGACACTGCACATCAGGGATACAATGCACGAGGTGAAGCATGAAATTCTGAAGTCTGAAGATCAGGATGATGGAGGAATGATCAGTAAATTGGAAGGATGCATGCACATACTGTATAGTTGGAATGCGTCTGGTCTATCTTGCAGTCAAGGATCATGTGCAAATTGACAAAATACAGTGATCTCCGGAACTGGAACACCAACTCCGCTTTTCCGGAACGTCGGAGTTTGTATCTCTGCTTTCCCACAACCCGGAGTTCGTACCTCCGCTTTCCCGTGACCTCGGAGTTCGTAACTCCGCTTTCCCACGACCTCGGAGTTGCAGCGCCTGCTCGGAATCCATGTGGACTTTCATCACATCTCATCATTCTCTACTCATCATCACTCCTGAGCCTCCAGGGGCATTCCATCATTTTCCTACATCACTTAATCCCATTTCC
>KN825804.1:0-13292 GCA_000827395.1 Paxillus rubicundulus Ve08.2h10 | reverse complement strand
CTATAATAGGGCAGTGATTGCTCAGACTACTAGGGATTAGCTAGGAGTAGTAAATAGGTATAAAGTAAACTCACCTCAGCCGCTGCCAAAGAGGGGCAAAGAATGAATGATTGAGGAATCTGAAGTCAAAACTAAGTATATATATGTGGCGGAATGGGTGGAGAAGTGCTCACTAATAATAATCAGGGAATAGGAACAGGAACAAGGAGGAAATGGAATTAAGCAATGTCAGGAAGTGATGGAGCATCAATGGAGGCTCTGGGGTGATGATGAGAAAAGGATGAAGTGTAATCAGGGTCTGTGCAAGTCCACATGAAGTCCAAGTGGTTGTTGAGATTCTGAGTGGTTCCGCCTGGCAGTGGAGCAGAAGTAGGAACTCCAACATTTCAGGAGTGCAGAGTTGGCATTCCAGTTCTGGAGTTCACTGTATTTTGTCAGTTGACTCATAGTCAGATATCATTCTGGGCTTGTGAAATTGTACATCATATGACCACTACCACAATTCATTTACTTGAGTGTCTGTTTTTATATCAATGGCATTGGAACGGTTGACAACAGACCCACAACATTGTATCTTCACACTACAAGGCCACACACTCAAATTCAGCCTTCTGTGGTCACCATATCAGACCACCATCCACTTCCTATGTTCAATCCTCCCAGGGGATATCCCTATCCACCAGCTCCTCCTCAGGTCATCATCTTACCACCACTGTGGGGCACACTCCAAGGGCCAGGAAGTTATCCAGAAACTCAAGGGGGAAGTGGATACTTGCATCCACATGTCACTCAGCCAGCACCACCTGCAACCGCAGTTCACTCTTCATCCAGAGGACCTGATTCTAGCCACTCCACATCCCCCACTTTCTCTAATACAACAACTCATACTGATGCCATGACATCTCACAGTCTATTATCAATCCATGACATACCATTTGCCAGAATACCCAGCATGTCCACTTGGCTCAAGTTGCTTGATGATCACGAGGAACAGGGCAAAGACAACATTGGTTTTGTTCGGTTTGCCCCTGTTTTTGAACAGGAAGGTTTCCTTCACCTCTCACAGCTGTCTGGTGAATTTATATCATGGAATGAGCTTCAGGACATGCTCAATGTTCCCTGTTGTACTGCTCTCCTTATTATGCAGTATGCAAAGCAAGATTTGGGAAAGTTGGCATTGGAGCTGATCAGAGCTACTCCTGCTTCATGATTAGAGTATTTTCTGTTTGTTTCTGCACCAATACACATTGATTTTCCATCCCACTGATCCAAGGACACTCTCCTGCTGAGAACTCTAGCACTGTAAAATTCCAGAATTTCAAAATTCATTTTTTCATATGCAGACTTCATGGATTGTATTCTATGTGATCATCAGTGCCCAATGCTCATCTTTTTTTTTGAATTCTGTGCAAAGATTGGTGTGCAATGGTTGAGTGAAGTTGACAAGTGGTTTGAGGCGAAAATTCTCACATGGCCAACTCAGCTGAAAAAGACAATAATATTTGAGATTGACAGCTCTCAAATTCTGTCTGAGCATCAGCACTTCAGCCTGGCAAGACACGCAACACCAAGTTTCTCTTTTGCAAAGCAGCACATAGATTGCTCAACCCCAGAAGTTAGGCCTGGGCGAGGTCTTTTATCATAGGTAAGTAAAATCTGGTCGTGATGTGCAATGAGTACAATGAGCTAAATGCAGGAAATAATTTTATCACCAACCAGTCCAGCTTAGTGCACAGTAAAATACAAACTTGGTCCAATTTTACCAGTAAATTTATGCACCCACCCCCCAGTGCCATTTTTATGCATGTAAAACTATGCTGATTAACAGGGGGGTAAATTTGCAAATTTGACTGTATATTAAGGTAGATTAAGATAAAAATAGAGGTCATCTACCAGCTCTCCCAGTCCAAAGTGTTTGGGACAGCTTTGGATGATGTTTTTGCAGGTAACATGTTCATTTTTAATGTAGGAAGCACCTGGGAGCAAGACTTAGCAGCATTGTCAAGAACATCATGGGAAAAAAAGGAAGACAGGTCAATATCTGACCCATCACTGAGCAGCAACCTTTTGCACTTGGCATGCACTGCTGCCCCTCATAACTTTTGCCTCTTATCCAGCCAACGGGCACCATCATCAATCATCCCCTTTACCATCTTCTCATCAACAATGCTAGGTTCATCATCTGATTTGGAATCTGAGTCAGCCGGAGGGTTGAACAGTTGTGGCTGTGGAGGTGCTGGACCAGGGGCAGGCAGGTCTTCACCTAATTCAGATGCTTTCTGCTTGTAGGACGAGATGGTTGCCTCCATGTCTCACCAATGTATGACCAGTTTGTAGGGAGTACTTTGTTTCTGTAGTGCCCGATAGCTGTGAGCCAATATGGTGACTGAAATGTAATAAAAAAATTACCTCAGGTTTGTAACAGTGCCACTGACAAATCTTGATGTGGTCTTGGAGCGTCCTGACACCTTGAGTGCTACAGCATGGTGAGTTGAGCCATGTGATGGTCAACATTGTGCGTTTGTCAGCCATGGAGATGGGAACAGCGGAGAAAATCTTGAGGGCCAGAGCCTGTCAGATTTGTTGTAAATATTAGTTTGACAATGATAATTAATGAACAAACTGACCCCAAGCACTTCACTGTCTTTGTCTTGCTGTACAGCTGCCCACCAGTCTACAGTACTTTTTGTCTTGGGCTGAAGCCTCTGATGGAAAGGTTCTGCACCTTTGGCATAAGCTTCCAACTGATCCTTGAGGGTGTTGAGGGTGTCCATGGGGTGGTATTGGGTTCTGGAATGACATCTGCTTCTTTGGGTCAACCCAGTTGCGATTCTGGTACACATTGCCATATTTGTGCTTGAGAATCTTTTGCAGGCTGAGTCCAACATGTTCAATGATGTTGTTTGGTGATTTGGTGGTGATTGTAGGTGTTTCACCCTTTTTCTGACTGATAAATACACTCAGTACAGCAAGTGGGTTCTGGTCCTTATAGATTGGAGCAATGTGATCCACTGCAGTGGTAATTCATGTGCATGGTTAAAATTAATACTTTCGAAGGTAGGTTCTGACATACCTGGGTTGAGAAAAAATGCAATGACCTAGGTGTCATTTGGTGCATCCTCAATCATTTTGTTGAATTGGCTGTTGGTGATCACCCATATAGCTTCAATTGTGGATACCTGCATTCCACAAGAGTTTTTCTTTAGGTCCTCCTCTATCTGTGCCACTATTGCCAACCAATAAAAATAAATAGTATCAGCTATGATGTGGGCACTCTCCAAGCATTTGAGGGCTTTCACCCATGGTCCAATGGCTGATAAGAGTTTCAAGAGCTCAAATTTGGAGGTCAGTTTGGAGCGTCCTTCTGTAAAGAGCTTGTTCAAAGACTGGGTCAGAACATGAGTGTGGGAGAAATATGCCATTATTGTCCTTACTTACACTGATGCTGATTCCAAGACTTTCTTGCTCAATAATGGCCCAAAAGGCTGAAAGGCCATGCTGGATAGAGCAACCTGTCCAGTAGAGCATACCAAAACAGGTGTCTCCAATTGCCTCCAGCCCATCAGCAATACCCAACAAATGTTGTTTGTGATCAAAGTGCTCCATGGCATAAGTAGAACAACTCATGAATGCCAAGATTGTGTGAATTTGATGGATGATGTTCTCAAATTCAGGTATAAGGGTAATTGCCTTGATGCCGATATTGAGGAGGTGACACGCATCCTGCAGGTTCAGAATCTGTGGGTAGCATGTGCACAGCATTTGTCAAGCCTTCTGTGTATTCCCAGTGTTGTCCAATGATGTCACACTAAATCTCCATGGGCCAATCTTTGTAACAATCTGCGAAGATGCAGTGAGTTATTTAGGTTAATTTTTTTGACGGGAACTCTGAGTCCACTGACCCAATCAAGTGCTTTAAAAATATACTCCCCAGTGTGACTTAGCTGTGATGAATCATCCAACTCAATGCAAAAGGTTTGCCAGTCTGCAGTCGTTACATGCATAGAGTATACAGAATGTGGTTGTCTTGTCTTCCCTCCATCAAATGTGATTGTCAAGTGGCGGCAGGTGGCAAGATAGTTCTTTGTTGCAAGACTGATCTTTGCTGCCTCATTTGGGATAAATTTGGCCATGAGAGTTAAGGAGGAGGGGGGGGATAGCATGGATTTAAGGTTGTAACCATGGTCTTGAACTCATCCAAGTCAACCATGGTAGGTGGAATTCCACAGCACATGATAAAATGCATAACTTCATAGTCCCCCTTGTCTTTTAGCTCCTGTCATCCCTCTGCCACATAGGACTTGAACATAGTAGTATTTGAAGACCCACTGGCCATCTGGCCAGCTTTCTGGTGAGCTGCTGTCACAGTATTGTCTACTTGACTGCTGGTGGCTGTGCTAACAGTTGAGTTGGGAATGATGATGGCTGCAGGGCCAATGGCATTACTGCCCAGGTGCTCCAATGCAGCCTCACAAATGTTGCTAGGAAGCCAGTTGCACTTTGAAGCACGGGCAAGGACTCACTGCCAGTTTCTCAGAAAGGCCCATATGGTGTTGCACTCCTGACTGCCAATGCACCACACAAGTGCCTGTTCTGGTCTAGAGTCACCATTGAGAAACCTTGAGAAGAAGAGAAAGTATTTTGACACCTGTCCCTCAGTTATCTTCCATCTCTAGGAGATCTTGGTAGTTTGGATCATTGAAACTGGTGAGGACTTTGCTATCAACTTTCTGGATCTTCTTTTTTGGCTGCCAATTTTCTTCTTCTGGGTCACTATCCTGTGCTGATGGCTGTACAACAGGATGCCAGCACCAGATATTTCCAGAAGCTGCATTCAATTGCTATGTTAAGAATTAAACCCAAATACTAAAATTACATACTCACCAGACATTTTGCAGTCTCAAAAGCCAGTTCTGTGGAGTTGATGAGGTCATCAACCCATTTTTTCAGGATGATGGATGTTGGAAGCTCAGTGAGGTAATTATCCACAATTGAAATGACTCCTATGATCCCAGAGCCCCTTTCCTTCAGCCTAACTGGACCTTTGTTGCATTGGCCAAGCCAAATTTCAAGTTGATGGTTTATGGCACCTTCAAGTCCAAGGTCTTCTTCATCCACATCTCCAAGGTCAAAAAATCAAACCCATAGTCTGATTCAGCTTTGTTTTTGAGAGGGAGGGAGTCTGGGAGTTGGTTGAGGTAGACTTGGAGTTTGCATATTTTCAGCTTTGTCTCTGTGTCCATATGCTAGTATAATATTACTAGTAGGTAAAGTGAAGACAATATGGTACTGGTGTGTTAAGATCAGAGTTCCTCCGTGCTGTCCCAGAGTTGTCAGAGGCAGAGTGGACATCAGCTTCAACTTATGTGTTGCACCCTTGCCCAAGTTCAGTCCAGTATTTGCAGTGGGACAGAGTGGCAGAGCAATGGTGGAACGGAGTAGTAAGGGGGGGTGGGGGGGTGGTTGGAGGTTGGAGGTTGGAGGTTGGAGGTTGGAGGTTGGAGGGTCAGAGTGGTGACGAGAAGGCTAGCTTCAAGTGTTGAGGGATGGACTTAGTGTGGACAGAGAAGAGGAATGATCAAAGTCGATATTTGAACTGCAGAATACAAAGTACAAGAGGGGTTTATATACTGCAGTGACAAGTAAACATGGAGGGCACTGGAGTACTGGAGTTGAGCAGAATATGAGTCAGAACGAGTCAAAGTGAGTCAGAGTAGAAATAATCAGAAGATGGAATATTAGAGATGTCAAATGTCTGTCAAAGGTACGGATGATAAGGAATCCAGGCACAGGAACAGAAGTATTAGAAAGAAGTGGAAAGGCAGAGAAACAGAGAAACGGAAAGGTGGAGAAGTGGACTTGCATATGGGCAGGAAAGTGGACTTGGTCCAGAGTGGGCTCCAGAAGAGTGGAGATTAATTGCAAAGCACGGGATATGACACAGTGCTATACTTTGGTCTATCTGCTCTCACCCCAAATATTTGCAGCCACATAGGTGGCTAGTCAAATATACCATAATTTACACCCCCATTTGAGCCCCAGACAAATTTACAGTTAATTAACCATAATTTACAGGGGTTAATTTACCCATGTAAATTTACCCACCCCAACTTTACCATGTGACAGAATACAGTGAATTCCAGAACCAGAACACTGACTCTGCATTTCTGGAACATTGGAATTTGTACCTCTACTCCACTGCCAGGCAGAACCACTTGGAGTCTCAGTGTCCGCTCAAAATTCATGTGGAACTTACGCAGACCTTTATTGTATACAGTTGCGGACACACAAACTCAACCAATCTACTCAATGAGTTTTTACAACACCATAGTACAATGATACCCACTGGAAACTCTGTATTCAGGCTACTAAGAGTACATGTGAGATGGTTGCACAAGCCAATTTTTTTAATTCTCATATATACATAAATACACCCCCAAAAATTTGGCATGACATGAAAAAATCCCCTAAAAATCCCTAAAAATGCACAAATGACTCCATTCGCTGAGTTGTGAATGATTCCATAAAGAAAATATATGTCAGAGTCACATCAGCAAAGGTGAAAAGAGGGAGATTGAGCTCCACTACTGACTGATCAACAATCCTTATCATGCCTGGTGGTCAACCAAAGAAAAAGTCAAGAAACACCATTGGACTGCGAAAGCAACACTCATCGCCTCTGCCATCAATTTCTGAGTCCCTTGCACCCAATACTGAGCATTCCAACCCATAACAATCAGATTCTGAAGCTGAGCAGCTTGCAATTGAATTTGATGGGCTAAAGATCAGTTATGAACAAGAATACGAACAAGAGGTTGAAGAAGGAAAATCAGACCTTGATATTGATGACGAGATTGAGTTGGAGATGGTGGATGATGTCAAGTTTGGTCGGAGGCTTGCAGAGATGGTTGAGAAGGAAAATAAAAAGGATGTTGATTGGGTTCCAAGAGTTCTGCAGCAGGAACGTAAGCATGAGTTCCAGAATGAATATCACTTACTTTCAAGAGTGACTGATGCATCCACACAGCAAGACAAACCATCTATATCAAGGGCCCAGATGTGATGAGCAAGTCAAAGCGCATGCAACAGAGGTATCAACATGCCTGGAGAAATCAGTCATCACTCAACAAATTTGGTTTTTACTGCTTACTGTCTATCCCTGATAATCAGTCAACCCAATCCAATGTCAAATCACCTCAGGCTGTACCACGAACAGCTGCAACAGTGCTGAAACCACTTCAGGACCACCTGATCCCAACCTCCACTGAATCCGAGCCAAACACGAGCATTCAATTGAGTGGGCGACCTCAAAGTGCAACTGTCCTCTCGGATCTGAGTACTGATGAAGATGTCATGGCGGTGAATGCTGAGGGGGTTGTGAGCGATGACAAATTGATCGAGGATGGCAGTAACAACTTGGAGGAGGTGGAGGTTTGGGAAGATGAACTTCAAGAGTCCATTGCTCCCACAACCAAGATTCATGACTGGGAGACACTTCGTGCACAGATACAACTCAATCTGAAGAAGAAACATAAATATCTACCACTCTCCCAGATCAACCAGCTCATGATCCTCTCAAACTTTGCTATGCTTCGCATCAAAGGAGCCACATGAACCACTGCAAGTTTGGAGATTGCACACCAATGGCACCATGGTACAGGCAGTGGAGTGTGGTTTGCACGTTGTGTTCGGGCACTTGCTCATCATTATCAAATCTTCAAGCAGCTGCCAGTGGAGAAGTGGGGTGGGACAGCAAATGGGCAATCTCTTCTCCACAATGAATCCATCCAAAATCACTCACACAGGTGGTTGTCGAACCTCAAGGCAGGCAAAGTGACACTGCATGCATTGCAAACAGCACTCAACACAACAATATTCCCAAATCTGGGAATCAACCCCAAATGGCCAATTTGCGAGTGCACTGCACGACAATGGCTAATCAAACTTGGTTGGAGGCAGACAGTGATATGGAAAGGAGCATATATGGATGGTCATGAATGTGCTGACGTGGTGAAGTATTGCCAGGAGGTTTTCTTGCCAGCCATGCAAGAGTACAAGAGGAGGATGGTTCACTTTGATGGACCTGACCTTGTACGAGTTGAGCCCAAACTAAGGGCAGGAGAATGGCTGATCAAAGAGTATTTTCATGACAAGTCTTCATTCCATGCAAATGACAATGCAAGTCATATGTGGTGAGTTATCAAAATGTATTAAATAGATAATTTAATCACCTTCATTCTTGTCACTAAATGATATGCTACGGGCTGGCAAGCAACCTCTTAGGAAGAAAGGACGTGGGCAATTGATTCACGTCTCTGATTTCATTAATAGCCAGAGTGGCCGTCTCATTGCACAGGGTGAGGATGGGAAGATCACATGAGATGCAAGAAAGATTATTTACCCAGGTGCTAATGGAGATCCTTGGTGGACACATGAGAACCTTCTCAGTCAGATGAAAGAGGCCATTGACATTCACAACGAGATGAGTCCTTTGTCACTTCATCAATAGATCCTTCAGATTCATGAGTGCTTATCATCTAGGATTGAGTGGGAAGGCAGCAGAGTGGGCAGTACGCAAGCAGAAACAACACAGGTCAGTTTCTCAACAGGCGATGATGGCAATCGAGGCTGTACTGGCATGATCATGTAATACAACGGTGCCCAAAAGGGGTACACAATGTTTTGAAAATCAGCCAAAATTTTGGTGCATGGAAAATGTCATGGGAAAGACATCGGACCACTGTTTTTAGCCTGCTTTTCACTGTGCGAGTCCAAATCCACTCTCAGTTTGTGCTAAAAAAACTCTCATTCTTTTGTTACAGACTTGGTTGGGTTTGCATGTCCACAACTGTATCATCATCCTTTTCTTGTCATTGCTCTGGAGCCTCCAGGGACACTCCATCACTTCCTTACATCACTTAATTCCATTTCCTCCTTGTTCCTGTTCCTATTCCCCTGATTCTTGTTATTGAGCACTTCTCTACCCACTCCACTACATACATATACTTAATTTTTACTTCAGATTCCTCAGTCATTCTTCACCTCTCTTTGGCAGTGGCTGAGGTGAGTTTTCTTAATACCTATTTACTACTCCTAGCTAATCCCTAGTAGTTTGGGCAATCACTGCCCTCTTATAGTTTTTGTCACCATGCACTAGTCTGGCTCTATGTAGGTGATCAAGCTGTAGAGACTAGGACGAATAGCATGACTCAGTACCGCTGATAGTGGATCAACGGAGCTGGAATTATCTACCTAGGACGAATAGCGTGACTATCGTCGTAGGTTAGTTACAAGAAATGTGTGTCTATGTAAAGGACATACCTCAGTACCGCCGATAGTGGATCAATGGAGCTGAGGTACAATCGCGTGAAGTGCTAAGTATTTAACTGTGTGTCCATGGCATGTGATAATGTAGCCCCCAATGATTAAGTGTCGAGCTGCCCCAAGATAATGAACGGGGTCACGAGACCCCCCAGAATCCAACACAAGCTTCTTGGTAAATCTACTAGTATCATCATCTAACATGGTTGTGTGGTGACTGCTTCAAGACCGTGCTGCATCCACCTAACCTGGAAAAATGGCCAGTGTCTCAGATCCGATTCCAGTGAGAAACGGCCCCACACTGGGGGCAAATTCCGATGAAAACTTTCTTGGGTAATTATAAGTTAATTGGAATATGCTCCCAGTGTCAGCCGTTTGTCAATGTCAAAGGCCTCCAAATCTAACAAAGCCAAACATCATTGCATCGTACCAACCATGACACCTTCAATTATAATTTGACCTCAAATTGTGACACTACACTAATAGCACCTAACCACGGAACCCAACCGTTACGACTGGGGTATGAATGTTCTCGCGCGTTCCTCGTCTCTTCGATCACTACGTCGTCACCTGGGACTACGAACAATTGATACGTCAATTCGCGTGCGACCAGAGTGGCATCATGAAACTCTACGCTCCCTCAGTATGCGGACGGTCGATGAAGAAGCGTCTTTTGGAAGTTACAGTGTGATTCTGCCCGAGGAACCGTTCGTATGGGGCGTATCGCACATCATACCACGCTCAGTTCCGTCGACCATCGCACGACCACCGTATGCACGACCACCACAGGACGACAAGTTCAGAAACCAACGTTTGAAAAGCGAAGCTGTTCAAGAGCCCTACGAAGGTGACGGTCGAATACAACTTGGGGGCGAGGAAGAAACCAAACTACGAGCTTCAGCGAGGCTTGCTCGTAAAGTCCGTGACTTTGCCAGCACGTTCGTTAGGGTAGGGATCTTTCTCGTCTGTTGCCTTTTTCTAATAAAGTGCTGCAACTATGCATATCCAGACAGGAGTGACGACGAGCACGATAGACTCAGCAATTCATCATTTCATCATCGCCCACGGTGCTTATCCTTCTCCCCTTCTTTACTCTGGATTCCCACGATCATGTTGCACTAGCATCAACAACATCGTTTCGCATGGTATACCTGACGAGTATGTATTATTCATTGCGTTAGTGAACTCGAGCTGACAAGAGATAAGTCGACCTCTTCAGGACGGAGACATTATCAACATTGATGTTACGGTCTATCTCAACGGCTACCATGGAGATACTTCTGAGACGTTCCTCGTGGGCGATGTTGTAGGCAATTATGAACAATTGTCGAGATAGCTATGATGACCGACTTCCCTAGGATCGGCAAGGGCGTGAGTTGGTCGAGATGACCAACGCAGCACTTCAAACTGGTATTCGTGCTTGCGGTCCCGGGCGTCCGTTTAAATCGATTGGCAAGGCTATCCACGAACTTATTCACACTACCTCCTATTCCGTGTGCCCTTCATTTTCTGGGCATGGCATCGGGCGGGTGTTCCACCGACCTCCATGGATATATCACACATGTGCGATCTGACTACCCTGCAGGAATTCTACAAGATGACATCCTCTGCCAACAGTAAATGAAGAACCAGAAATGATGCTTCCAGGACATTGCTTTACCATCGAGGTATGACTGTTGTCGTCAAGATCGCCGCCATGCTCAACAAGCTGTAGCCGTGTATCGTGCAAGGGTCTAACCCTCAAGTTTGGATATTTCCTGATGGATGGACAGCATCGACTGAGGTAAGTGTTCAGGCGCAGCATAGGTGACATGACTCCTGACACTGTCAATGCAGAACTGTGCTCGCAGCGCACAAGCTGAGCACATGATACTCATCACGGAAACTGGTGCAGAGGTACTTACATGATGAGAACTTCATCTACTTCGACACGAACAAACACAAATAACTGCATTAACTTTTGGGATTTACAAAATGTCAACGTTCTGTGCAGGGCACTTGCTCATACAAAAACCTTTACCAACAAATGCATGAAATTCACTTCCTCCCTTTGTCTTTTCCCGGCACCATGTCAACACTCGTAAATGAGTAGCCACCTCCCCGGTCACCACCCATGACGCAACTGGGCCCAACTGTATTTAGCTCAACTCGAGACATTGTTCGTGAAAGAAACTTGGACGCGATGGACTTTGGTGACGACTCGTTTGGGCTCGTTGCAGCAGGCGCACTTCCCAATATTGCATAAAGGAATTCACGACCTTTCACCGGCTCCTCGACTTCGAATGAAGGTAAGGCGGCAGTGGCCTCTGCTCCAGGAAAGAGCATGGGTGGAGATAAGTATAATGCTCCACTGCAGTACTCCTTTACATTGCCAAAATGTGTGCCGAGACTCTTCCAGTTAGTACTAGTCTTTGAGCATCGCTATGAACGCAGAATGAATGAAAGGGATGATATTGGGCAATATCAAAGAGGTCAAGAACACTGCTACTAGGAACGTGAAAGCAAGGGGTTGGGCGAAAGCGCGAAGCACTTTCCGGAGACCTACAATCCTGTGTGATGAGGTAAGCTGTGAACCCCAAGCCAGTAGGAGTCTGACGACATGTCGAGCGAGCCTCAAAAAAAAAAAACCACAATGGTAGGAGGTCTCAGTGGTGGGCATGGTGTACCATATGAATTATTTGTGCAGAGTTGATTGTTTCTGCATGTGGACAGCCAGGATTTGGGCATAGTTGCGAAGGTAGAGCTGGACTCGCCGTCAGTAAATCACTCTGTGCTGTACAGTGCTGTGAGCACTCCAGTGCCTACAGTCCCACAGCTAGGTCCGAGTTGGACAATGTTGAACAGTTGCAACTTTGCCATGGATGACTGTACAGCATTAGACAGGCTCATGTTTTCCCTAATTATTAGTACTACTGTTCAATGTGTGGGGTGTTAAATTTTTCTTATATTCATGTGTAGGCTACAAAATAAAATATATATGTATCGTGCCTATGACACATTCTGGGTATGGGCGAGGGATCCGAAGCTCGAACGGCTCAAAACACCTGCTCCCCGAGGTGACGGGTTCGTTTTCGAGGCGACGGTATTGTTTTTGAGATGACAGGTTTGTTTTCGACATGCCGGGTCCACTTGGAGACCGCAGGATCATGTCTTGAGCTGATGGGTCCATTTTCAACCCGTCGGGTCTGCTGTTGAGATGGCGGGTTCGTTCTTGTTGCGACAGGATTCGTTTTGAGGCGGCAGGTCGGTTTCTGGGGCTCAAAGGCCCGCGCACGCCCGGTCCCTAAGGTGACCGGTCCATTTGAGGTGATGGAGTTGTTTTTGAGACGACGGGTCTGTTTTCAACACGCCAGGTCCACGATGAGACACTGGGATCGTTGTTGAGGTGACCGATTCGTTTTTGACACGTCGGGTCCACTTTCGAGACGGCGGTGTCATTTTTGAGGTGGGGGTTCATTTTCGGCACGTCGGGTCTGCTGTTGAGGTGGCGGGATCGTTTTTGAGACGGCGAGTCCATGTTTGAGGTGGCGAGTCCATCTTCGACAGGCTAAAAGTGGCTGAGCCAAAAAGCGAGTGGGTGGGACCACAAACAAGTGGGCGGGGTCAAGAATGAACAGGTGGGGGCCAAAAACGAACTGGTAGGGCCAGAAACGAGTGAGTGAGGCTAAAACGAGTGGGTGGGACCAAAAGCGGGCCAGCGGGGCCAAAAACGAGTGGATGGGACCAAAAACGAGCAGGTGAGGTGTGGGTGAGCCATTTCCAGCTAAATTCAAAACGTTAAATTCAAAACGTTAGACCGCTTTTTGCAGTGTTCGACTTAGGTTTTGGTTTACAGTACACGTCCAGACGTAAAAAATATCCCTTAGATAAGTGCCGAAAAGGATTGTTTGGATATCAAACCAATAATAAATGTATACCCGACCTATATATGAGGTAGAATTTGTGAATTTATAGACCAAAGCCTTGAACTA